>RXON01004877.1:0-40591 GCA_009667805.1 Leptobrachium leishanense
CTCGGCGCCTGGCTAGCGAGCAGCGAGGAAGCTGCTGCCAGGCGCCGGGGGGTACGGGGAGCCACCGTGACACTGTTGCTCTAGCAGTCTCTTTGTCAAGCTCTTTGGTTTTTTGCACAATCTTCCTGCTTGAAAGGAAATTCAAACATCGACACTGGAAATAATAACTGGATTCCACTCTTCATTCGCTTGTATTTAAGTTTAATTTCAATAAGTTGTGGGGTAAATTAAGTTGCTGTAGATTGATTAGGTGAGATGTGAATAGTTGAGTAGATGAGTAGTTGAACAGTGATAAATAGATAGCTGAATTAAAGTGATGAGTAGCTTAGCGATTAGAATTAGAATTAGTGATGAATTAAAGCGATGATTTAAAGCGATGATTTAAAGCGATGACTTAAAGGTGAAAAACCTTAAACAGAAAGAAATACAGAAATTGTATAAATACATTGCACATAAAGCTTGTTATCATTACCTCTGTGCCAGTTTCATATACATCCACTAGCACACACTTCTAGAATATTATTACTGCCAAAATATGTTTTAACTTAAAGAAAACAGACATGAAATGAGCTATTATAAAGACTGCAAGTGGAATCTCCTCACACTGAGCATGAAATAGATCTAAAAAAGTTAACTGACTGCATTTATTACTAAACTGGCTCAATTCCTTTTCTGTACATGACTGTGACACAATCCTTTCCTACATATGACTGTGACACAATCCTTTATTACATATGACTGTGAAAATAGTCTTTTAGCTCACCGGCTCTACTCCAGGATTTGAAGATGCTTGTAAATCTATGCACTTTATGTCCAGGTTGCCTGCCTCATGGTATGGCCTGGAGCACTCAGATGGCCCCTCCCTTCCTCTACAGCTCTGTCTCTGAGGCTGCTGGGAAGCCTGACCTCTGCTCTGACTGGCTGACCCTAACTGGAGCTGAATTGCATGCAGGGACAAGTAGTTCTCACAGACTCTTGCAGATTTCAATTACATAAGCTGAATTACAGTAATTTTATTATCCCACTTGCTTGTACATTAGTTGACTATTCTGTACCTCTGCAGTTTGACTTGACACTCTTACTTTTCTCTTTCTAATTATATAATGGGTTAAATCCCAGATTTAGAGTGCTCCTAGGGTTCCCACCCGTCCGCTTTTGACCCGGACCATCCGGTTTTGGAGTCATGTGTCTGGGTTTGATACCCCCTGCCACCCGGATATAGGACTCGGAGGAACCGGCTTGCAGTCCCCACCTCCGTCTACTTACCCATGCCACCGCGGTCCTCCTCCGGTAGAGAGAGATGCGTCACCCACTCCATCAATCGCTGACAGTGTGGGAGTTGTGTAGTGGGTTGGTGACGTCTCTTCCTCCTTGCCTCCTCCAATCAGCCGCTTGCTGTCAAACGCGAAGGCGCAGCGGCTCACGTGACTGCGTGACGTGCGGTGTCACGTGAGGGAGTTACTATGCTTGCTCTCGGCGTGCCCGGCTCGTCATCCTGACTAGGGATGGGCTGCCATTTCGATCCGAACAGGAGTTTGATTCGAACATTGGCCGTTCGAAAGTTCTCAAACATCGAACGTTTTGGGACATTCGCCAAAAGTTTGGAAAAAAAAATAGATTTTTTTAAAAAAAATGCTTAAAAAAGCTAAAAATAAAGAGACTCTTTACTGCAGAATATTTTAAGCAATGGTTTATTAGATATTGAATTAAAACGGGAATATTTTTAACATTGAAGCATATGGGATAAAACATTCTTGCTGCTAAAATGAGGCAGACGAGGCCCTCTAATCAGGCACTGTAGAGGGCAGCCCACAGGGGCCTCCCAAGGACCCCTTGAGGAGCATGCGGCCGCAGGATGACAGAGCTGCGACTGTGCGGGCTGGCCGGCCGTGTGCATGTGGCAGAGAGGTGGCGCAGGGAGGGAGCCACGGCAGACCCCCCCACAACCAGGATCCAGGGAGCCCCCACTGACCACCAGGCTAAGGTAAGACGACACATTTTTTAAAAAAATAAATCCGAGGACATCTTTAAATGTCCCCTGGAGCATAAAATAAAACTTTTTTTTTTCTTTCTGATACTCACCTAATTCCTGGATCCACAAACAAGCACAGCCTCCTGTCAAGGCAACTACGCGCGCTGCTGCGAAAGATGCCAGGTTAAGCCGCTCACTATCTGTCTATCCTAGATCCAGATAATGACTGCGTGGACAACAATCCCTGCGCGCTCGCTTACCTATCCGTCTCTGCACACTTTCTCTCGCACAGCCACGTACAGCGCAATAAAGTGGTCCCAGGATTGCAAGGCAGTACCAATCTTCTCTTGAATTGGGTAGTGACTACGTTTCCCACAATCACTGTGCCCACTTTCTTATTCTATTAAGCTGCCACCAGTTCCCCTGAACACTACGTGCGTCGCAGCGAAAGACGCAGGGCTAAGCAACCCACTATCCGTCTATCCTAGACCCAGATAATGACTACGCGGGCAACAATCCACCACTCGCTCGCTTAACCAACTGTCCCCAGCAACCGCAACTCACAATTTCGTAGCTACTCGAACTTAACACAACAAGCAATACTCCAGTCTCTTTAGTTAGCGATGCAAAATGCGCAGCCGGCTTCCCCGCTACACTAATAGCATATCTTCTCGTTAAAGCTAGCATCAGACTGTAGAGGTGCTGCCCGGCAGTGTGAGGATTCATATGCTGCATTATTATACTGTAGAGGTGCTGCCCGGCAGTGTGAGGATTCAAATGCTGCATTATTATACTGCAGAGGTCCTGCCCGGCAGTGTGAGGATTCATATGCTGCATTATTATACTGCAGAGGTGCTGCACGGCAGTGTGCGGAATCATATGCTGCATTAATTTTTCTTCTTACAAATTTGGTTACTTAACCCGTTTGCGTTTGGATTGTAATATTGTGACATCCAGGGCCCCGGGTGACGATCGGGTGGGGGGGGCGGATGCATGGTGCCGCCAGCTGGCCGAATGCCAAGAGCTCCGGCGGCACCCGGCACAGCTGTGAGTGATTAGGGGGCAGGGCGCAGCGTGATGACACAGAGCCGCCAGGACCTTTAAATCAGGAGCATGCGCTGTACACCTTGCCTTGCCGTTAAGTTTCATTCTCGCATCGCTAGCTTACCGAATCAGTTTGTATACTTGTTATTGACCCTGCTTGTTCTGTGGATCCGATCTGTTGCTGGCTTTTCATGCCATTTGACTATTCTCTCTGTGTACTTCCTGCCTGTTCTGTTTGCCTCCTGTTGCTACTGGTGTGCGCCAATTCTTACCATATACAGTAGCGCAGTACTAGTGCATAAACATTGTTGACCCGGTTTTGTTATAACAACTACTCTCACTCTGCGCCCCTGTCTGGTATATTCCGCTGCTTGTTACTGCTGGTGCGCTTCCATCCTGCCATACACTATAGCACAGTAATATTTAGGTGCACTGCCACTGACGCGTGTACCAGATTCCAATCATTTTAATATTTGAATGCAGAGTCCACCCCTGCACTCTTCCACAATACCTCAGAGGGGTTACGGTGTGAAGGCACTAGCTGCCACCAAAGGTCCAATTTAAGGCTAGGGTCAGACTAACGCAGTATTAACGTGCGTTTAGCAGCACAAAATCACGGCCGTGCTAGCAGCAAATGACGTCCAATGCCGGGCAGCATACGAAGAACGGCCGCACAAAAGTGCGGCTGCGCAACGCAAGTGGCAAACTAACGCATTTTTTCGAGAACGTGATACCGCTAGTACTGACGTACAGAGTGCGCTGCGTCCACTAGCGGCGTGTGTGCGTGATTAGGAGACCTCAGACGCTGCTAATGTCCAGCCAACATAACGTCCAGACGCAAAAAGTGTTTTAAAATGCGCATCATATGACCGCTATCGCGTATTCCGTGAAAAAATGCGTCCATTCGTTCGAACGCACTTTTTCACGGACAACGCGAAAAATGCATTAGTCTGACCCTAGCCTTAATGCACCTGTTGTTACTTTCATCCAAAGCCTGCATACGTTTCACCATAATTTAGCCAAAAAATCACTAAACTTGTTCTGTGTGTCCTAAAATGTCTCCTCTTTTCATACAGGCCCCCACCCCAAGCAGTTGTTTATGAATAGATTAAAGGAAAACCATTGACCGTCATTTGAAATGTCATTTTTTTCTTTTTAAATGTTTCTATACATCCTACATATCCGCCACTTCACGGGCAGGTTATGGGGACCTCCTAGGCACGATATTTGAAGGAATTTTTCGTTTTTATTCTTAACCTTTATTTCATGGAAAAGTCACTGCTCCTTTAAAAACTTTTTTTTAGACTTTTTTTCCTCGTTTCCTGTCCCCCAGGGCACTACCCGGACCCCCATACACCTTTTATGGCAAATATCTTGCATATATGCCCTCTTGGAGGGCACTCTAAAAATCGAACGTTCGAGTCCCATTGACTTGCATTGAGTTCGGATCGTGTTCGCGCCCAAACTCGAACTTTTGAAATTGTTCGAGTTCGAATGTGAACCGAACACGGGGGTGTTCGGCTCATCCCTAGTCCCGACTCCGAGACAACTTCCATCTTTGAGCGCAGCATCAGCTGCTCAGCGTGCCAGTGTCCTCTGATGACCCAGCTGCATCCACTCCTCAAGCTCCATCAAAGTAAGCATTAAGGTGCCATTATACCAGTCTGCCACAATACCACTGTGCCACTATACCTCTGTGCCACCATACCACTGTGCCACTATACCAGTCTGCCACTATACCAGTCTGCCACAATACCAGTCTGCAGACTGCCACTATACCACTGTGCCACAATACCAGTCTGCCACTATACCAGTCTGTCACAATACCACTGTGCCACTATAACAGTGTGCCACAATACCAATCAGCCACAATGCCAGTCTGCCACAATGCCAGTCTGCCACAATACTAGTCTGCCACTATACCAGTCTGCCACTATACCATTGTGCCACTATACCAGTCTGCCACAATACCACTGTGCCACTATACCAGTCTGCCACAATACCAGTCTGCCCCACTACCAGTCTGCCACTATACCATTGTGCCACTATAAAAAAATATGAAACAAAATTCAGACTTTTAAACACAGAATTCTGTGTTTAAAAGTCAGAATTCTGAGGTTGAAAGTCTGAATTCTGAGATTATAATGCTGGGTTAAAGCTGAGGAGATTGGTGGGCCAAAGAAACAGACCCCCACCCGCATCCATCCCCACCGAGACGTCACGCGAGGCGGCAGGAAGAGAGATAAGCACCCGCCCGTCTCATCTCCCCCCCACCTGCCACTCACACGGGAAGCAGGGTATGAGGAACCCCCCGTTCTGAGTAACCCTCCTCCTTGTCAGTCACACGGGGGAGGCAGGGAGGGAGTTCGTAAACCAGCCGCAGCGTCCCGGCACTTCCCCCCACCCCCGGCTGACACACTGGGAGAAGGAGGAAAGCAGCCGTCCCAGCGTCTCCACCCCCAGGCAGCCGCCCCCCCCAGCTACTCACACAGGAAGGGGACAGCCGCCCTGTCTCATCTCTTTTTCCCCCAAGAGACTCACAGACTCTTAAACACGCAGCGTTGGGTACTGTTTTATATTTTCCTTTTATGTTATTAATTAATTTCACTGAAATTTCCGTGCTCTCATGTTCGTCGCCCTCCGGCGAGTTCAATTCCCTTACCCTGCAGTGAATTCAGCATCCACCGCAAGGTCCATGGAATGTGTTGAAGGGATCCACCAATAAACCTGATGAACGCAGCCGACGAACCGCTGAACGGACCATCGAACGCCATTGCAATCCACTGAATGCAGCCGATGATCCACTGAACAGACCAGTGAACGTAGCCGCAATCCACTGAACGTAGCCAGTGATCCACTGAACAGACCGTCGAACGCAGCTGCAATCCACTGAACGCAGCCGACGAACCGCTGAACGCAGCCGCAGTCCGCTGAATGCAGCCACAATCTGCTGAACGCAGCCACAATCCGCTGAACGCAGCCACAATCCGCTGAACGCAGCCACAATCTGCTGAACTCAGCCACAATCTGCTGAACTCAGCCACAATCCGCTGAACTCAGCCACAATCCGCTGAACTGACTGCCGAACACCGATAATCAACCGGCCAAACTGGGAGCGGAGGACTGCAATACACCCATAGAGAAGGTAGCAGGGACCCCAGGCAGGAGTGTGCACTCACACTCACGAAGCCCCTGCCCCAGGTGCAGCTATCAGATAGCCAGTCCCCCCCCAACGAGCTCCACGCCCTCATCGCCCCGTCCTCCGGGCCGGATTTCCCCATTAGGCACAGTAGGCATGTGCCTACAGGTGCCTGCCACAAGGGGGCGCCTTGCTCTGTGTGTAAAAAAAAAATTGCAATAATTTAAACCACTGTATCTCTCTGGAGCCCTAAGGGTTAGAGGGACATATGAGGTATCATTGGAAAGGTCAGTTTATAGCCTTTCCAATGATACCAAATAAAACCAAGTTAGATTTATTTATTTATGTAAAAATAAAATATCTATTAAAATAAAATCTTTCTCATTTTTTTCTAACACTGCACTATTATTCAGTTTACAATTATAAAGTGAACAGTGATGCTGCACTAACTTATCTCATTTACCATACTGCCAGCAAGTGTGTATCTGGTGAAGCAACGCATTGTTTAAGTCAAAACTTAGACCGTGGCGCTGCAGTGAGGAGGGACAGGGGGTCTTTGGAACCTGCATCCCTGAATTGTACAGCACACAAGGTTAAGTGAGGTGTCATTGGAAAGGTCAGAGTCTAGTCTTTACTATGATACCAAACATGACCATGTAATGTGTAAAAATAAAAAAAATGAAAAAAGTAAATGCAAAATATTTTTTTTCTGTTCTACAGCAAAGGCAATATATGCTTTTACATATAAAACAAACTATGCTGCTGCATTCACTGCCCTCCTCCTTTAACCATTCTACTCCACTGACTCCCTCACTCCCTGCCCCCTCTTCTACTATGTCTTCCTTTTCTACAGACTCGGAGGAGGATGTCTCAGAACTTCTCATGTCCTCCTTCCCACTTGATCTCATCCCCTCATACCTTATTCGGTCTGTCCTACCAGTTACTGTCCCTGCTTTGACTCATATTTTTAACCTCTCCCTCCCCTCTGGAATCTTCCCCTCTGTATTCAAACTTGCTCTGATCACTACCATTCTAAAAAAGCCATCTCTTGATACTACCTTCCTTTTGAACTACTGTCCCATCTCTCTGCTCCCCTTTGCCTCCGAAATCCTAGTACGTCTGGTCTATAACCAGCTCACAAGTTTTTTTGCTGCTAACTCTCTACTCGATCCGCATTAGTCTAGCTTTCGCACCCAACAATCTACTGAGACTGCTCTGACCAAGGTGACTAATGATTTAGCTACCGCTGAAACCAAAGGTCCCTTCTCCCTCCTTATTCTTCTTGACCTTTCCGCTGCATTCAACACTGCTGGTGATCACTGCTGGTGATCACCCTCTCCAGCTCCTCACACTGCGTCAGTTTGGCCTCAGTGACATCACTCTCTCCTGGTCCTCTTCCTGTCTCTCTTTTCGCTCCTTCAGTGTCTCCTTCGCTGGTGTCTCTTTACCACCAGTTCCTCTTTCAGTTGGGGTACCTCAAGGCTCTGTTCTGGGTCCCCTACTCTTCTCGATCTATACTGCCACTTTGGACAGCCTCATCTCTTCCTATGGATTCCAATATCACCTCTATGCTGATGACACCCAAATCTACCTTTCCTCTCTCGATCTCTCTCCTCCGGTGTTAGGCCGGCAGTAACACGGTCCATCGACTGTCTCCGACTGAATGACTTCCCATTTCCTAAATTTCAACCTCTCTAAAACTGAACTTCTCATGTTCTCTCTCTTGAAAACCTCCATTCCTGCGCCAATTTCTCTTCAGGTCAATGGTGCCACCATTACTGCTACCTCTCAAGCTCCATTGCCTTTGTGTCCTCTTGGACTCCAATCTATCCTTTACTCCTCACATTCAGTCTTTAACCAAATCTTGCTACTTCCACCTAAAAAACATTTCACTCATCCATCCCTTTCTTAATCCAGACTCTACTAAAATGCTCATCCAAACTCTTATCTCCCACCTCGACTACTGTAACCTACTTCTCTCTGGCCTTAAGAGATCCCAGATTCTGCCACTGCAGTCTTTAATGAACGCCTATGGCAGACTCTGCTTCAAGACTTCTCCCGAGCGGCACCCTTTCTATGGAACTCCTTCCCCAGCAACATCAGACTCACCTGTCTCTCCAGTCCTTCAAGAAGTCTCTGAAAATGCATTATTATAGAGAAGCCTTTCGGCTCACTCCATGATCCCCCACTGTCATTTCCTGCTCCATCTTCCCATACAGTCCTCATGCAACCCGTTACTTCAAATACCCTATTCACCCTCATCTAATGTGTCTCTCCTCTTAGTTTGGAAGCTCTCAAGCAGGGTCCTTCCTCCTTCTGTTCTGTGTGTGTAACATATATGTACAGTTGTGTTCAAAATTATTCAACCCCCACTGAAATTGAGTGTTTTGGCCAGTTTGACATTGATTTTGATCATTCAGTCATCTTGCTTACAATTAAATCAAAGAGGCACGTGTAGGTCAGACAAATATAACATAGCATTTATAATGAAATAACCACAAATGTCTTTTCTGTGCTTACATCATTATCAGTTTTATTCAACCCCCAAGTGACATTCAATCTTAGTACTTAGTACAACATCCTTTTACAGTTATAACAGCTTTTAAACGTGAAGCATAGCTTGACAAGTGTCTTGCAGCGATCTACGGTATCTTCGCCCATTCGTCATGGGCAAAAGCCTCCAGTTCAGTCACATTCTTAGGCTTGCGCACTGCAACTGCTTTCTTTAAGTCCTACCAGAGGTTCTCAATCGGATTTAAGTCAGGTGACTGCGATGGCCACTCCAAAATGTTCCAGCCTTTAATCTGCAACCATGCTCTAGTGGACTTGGAGGTATGCTTGGGATCATTGTCCTGTTGAAAGGTCCAACGTCTCCCAAGCCTCAGGACGGACAGCATCACATTGTCATCCAATATCTCCTGGTACTGAAGAGAATTCATGGTACCTTGCACACGCTGAAGCTTCCCTGTACCTGCAGAAGCAAAACAGCCCCAAAGCATGATTGACCCCCCGCCATGCTTCACAGTAGGCAAGGTGTTCTTTTCTTCATAGGCCTTGTTCTTCCTCCTCCAAACATAGCGTTGATCCATGGGCCCAAACAGTTCTAATTTTGTTTCATCAGTCCACAGAACACTATCCCAAAACTTCTGTGGTTTGTCCACATGACTTTTGGCATACTGCAGTCGACTCTTCTTATTCTTTGGAGACAGCAAGGGAGTTCTGGCATGGAGGCCTTCATTACACAGTGTGCGCCGTATTGTCTGAGCTGAAACTTTAGTACCCACATCTGACAAATCTTTCTCAGTTCCTCAGCAGTCACACGGGGACTTTTCTCCACTCTACGCTTCAGGTAGCGCACAGCAGTCGAAGTCAGCATCTTCTTTCTGCCACGACCAGGTAGCGTTTCAACAGTGCCCTTCGCCTTGAATTTGCGAATGATGCTTCCTATGGTCTCTCTTGGTATGTTTAACATCTTTGCAATCTTCTTATAGCCATTGCCCTTCCTGTGAAGAGTAATCACCTCTTCTCTTGTCTTCCTGGACCATTCTCTTGACTTCATCATGTTTGTAACCACACCAGTAAATGTCTAGAAGGAGCTGAGTATCACAGTCATTTTAAAGCTGCCTAATTGGTGCTTATTATGCTTTATTGCTGCTCCGTGACATCCACAGGTGTTTTCAATACCTGATTGAAAACACTTGAATGAACCTCTGTTCTTCAGAGTGGTAGTCTTTAAGGGGTTGAATAATTGTGTCAATGAAGAATTCACAAAAGAAACATTTACTACTGTATTATAAAAAAAAGAATTTATGTCATTTTAGTTGCATATGGTTCTTTAAAAAGTCCTTGTGGGGGCGGAGCCGAGCCGGCAATGTGAGAGGACGTGTGCTGCTGGAGCTCCCGAGTAGCCGCTGATTGAATTGAGACAACCACCACTTTAATCTTCTTTATTTCGCTCTGGAGGTACAAGGGAAGATAGCAGGAGCCATGAAGTCCTCCAAAAAACCAAAAAAGCCTGACAGCGCACTTGTAGCGCCGATTTTTACACCGCGGACCCGCACAGTGACTAGGCCCCAAGATGGCGGCGCTTCCTCCAGAGATGGAGGGAGAAGCCCATCCCCAGGCTCAGACACATCAGAGATGGAGCAGGAATCGGGCCCGGCGACCCGCCAGGACATCCGTCGCCTGCAAGAGTTTATAGCGGAGGAGCTGGCGCGCAACACGAGAACGCTAACGTCGGAGGTCTAGGTAATTGGGACACGCACAGCGCGTCTCGAGGAACGGGCAGAGGCATTCACGGACACGTGCAACACACTTGCCCACCATGCTGAGACACTAGCAACACGGGTGGAGACACTAGAGGAGGCTCTGGAAGATTTATCAAACAGGTCCAGACGCAACAACGTCAGGCTCCGAGGCCTGCCTGAATCGGTGACATCGGATGCGCTGGACGCACGCTTACTGGCATTATGAAAAAGTTATTACCCGCGCTGCCACCGACTAGATATCTGATCGACCGGATACACCGTACTCTGGGGTGCGGAAAGGCCAGAACGCACCACCGCGCGACGTAGTCGCTAGATTGCATTATTACTCGACAAGGGAAGCTTTACTACGCACAGCTCGCGACCAACAGGTGGAGTACGAGGATGGCCAGTTGCTTTTTTACCACGACCTTGCCCCGTCGACCCTGGCTAAATGCAGGGAATGGCGGGTAGTCACAGAACTGCTGCGCTCCCACGATATGCGCTACTCGTGGGGATTCCCATTTCATATTTTGGTCCACAAAGATGGTCGCACGTATTCTTGCACACACCTGTATAGGGCTCAGGACTTCCTACGCCAGCTGGGATTGGAGGTCCCGGACGCAATTGCTCAGCTCACCCCTCCGAGTTCCCTACCACGGCTCTCCAGAGATGACGTCCTTCTCTCCCTGACAGACCCTTCCATCTCCTTGCCCCGGGTTTTAGATCTGCTCAGTGACTTTTCTACTCTTTCAGGATATAAAATTAATGTTACTAAATCAGAGGCACTCCCGGTGGCGCTGACAGCAGAGGCGATTACAACTCTCTCTTCTTCCTGCCCTATAAGGTTCACCCACTCGGAGCTGGTATACCTGGGGGTCCGCTTAACATCATGCTCGGCAGACCTTTATTCGGCTAATTACCCTCGCCTATTTGCGACTCTAAAAGCGGAGTTAGAATGTTGGAATAAATATGCGATAACATGGCTCGGTAGGCTTAACTGCATCAAGATGAATGTATTACCCAGATTATTGTATATGTTTCAGGCATTACCGGTTCCTCTCGTTGCTTCAGAGGTCATCACTTTGCAGCGCTCAATTGATTATTTTATATGGGCAGGGAAACGATGCCGCGTAGCTAGACATACTCTCTATTGCCCACGGTCTCTGGGCGGCCTGGGCCTTCCATCTCTCCTCACTTATTACTATGCAACTCAATTGGCACAAGTGGTAGCCTGGCATGCTCCGGCGGGGTCTCGCAGGTGGGTCGACCTGGAAGCGTCCCTTATGCGGCCGAATAAGATACAACATTGGATATGGCTGGCTCGAGAACATCGTCCTTTGATCACCACCACATGCCCAGCCATATTAAACTCTCTGCGCCTTTGGCATAGGCTAGCAGTGAAATGCGAGTTGACGTCTATACCAACACCTATGACCAGGGCCGGCCCAAGCCACTGTGCTGCCTGGAGCAATGGATGACGTGCTGCCCCCCCCCCAAAAAAAATGTGTTGTATATGAATGTATCAGAGATCTCCACAGCCAATAAACCTCACAGTAATGTGCAGTGTGTAAGAGTGTATCACAGAGCTGCACAGCATTAAAACTCACAGTATGCGTTGTGTGTGAGCGTATCCCATAACACAGCATAGCCCACAGTCACACACACACACATCACAATCCAGTCACACACACATAAATCACACGCTGGGTGGCGTCACATTGGAACGGGGATATTTAGACTTGGGACAGTCCAGGTAACTGCAGTGTTCCCTTTTTATGGTTCATAGGATTATATCCAGGAATAGCATCTAGGCCATTTCTTTTATATTGATTACCTGAGACTGTCATTGACTTTTCTATAAACCCATTTGGGTATTGTCTACTATATTGGACAAATAGGCAAACCACCATAATAGCACAGAGACACCCCATTCTGAGGTTTCTCTACTTTAATCACAGATTTTTTTGCTGCACCTGAGCACCATAAAACTGCACCAATATAATCTACCAGTAGAGGGTGCTATCACAGTTATAAACACACTACTGTGTCTTGCATGGCACAAACTAAGCTAATAACTCACATTACCAAACGAATAGACCAGTAAACCAGCACCTACTTATGGGGATACTATAGGATAATACCTAGTATTTACCCCCACAATACAATTGCAATACAAGTTGAGATACATACATTCTTTACCAATACACATTATTTATGCACCACAGGAGACCTTCCTTTTCACTCACAAACCAGTAGCAGGACAAAACTACTTTACACATCTCCCATACAGGAGGCATCCACCCAATAGAAGAATATCCCGCAGGAATTTAAAAAGTGATCCCTAGGGTCCCCCCAGCCAGACCCCCCCCTTCCACACACACAGATGAATCAGCCTGTCTTGTCTGGCCTGATCCGAGGTGGCCTCAGTGAGCCCCAGTTTCTGGTAGGCGCTTTCCTCTCCCTTGCTGGGGGGGGGTGGAGGGCGGCCTGGAGGTGTGTCAGTTTCCTATCTGAGGGTGGAGGTGAAGTCTGCCCTGGGCCCTCCCCAGCTCCCTGTCCCCCGCCAGCCCTGGGAAGGCTGAGCCTGGTGGGAGCTGCAGGATACCCACCCCACTTTCTGCCTGCTGGCTCAGGACCTTTGCACATAAGGAGGTTGGGGTGTTTGGACCTCCAGCAAGCCAGTGCTTTCCACAGTGCTCTCCGTGGAGAAAGCAGGCCGCCCCTTCAGCCGGCTGGGACAGGCAGGCAGGCACATACCTGGTGTCTGGGTGGTCCTGGTGGAAGCTGAAGGAGAGCGAACAATTTGCTCCTGCCAGGCTGATGATCTGCCCACATGACACACACGCGCCCTAATCCCGCGCTGGTTCAAGTGGACGCATGCGTGTGGGCGTGGTCAGCGGCGGCATCACTCACTGTCTCATGTTGTGCTGCTGCCTAATTAGATGCTGCCGCCGGCGCTGACAAAAAAAATAGTGCAGCGTCGGCGAAGGCAGCGCAAAAATTTGCCGCTTTTGATTTTTCGCGCCTGGAGCAGCCGCACCACACTGCTCCATCATCGGGCCGGCCCTGCCTATGACTCCGATTCTTGGGAATAGAGACTTTCACCCCGGTCTACTCATGAGGCCTTGGCGTGACCTATTGGACTCAGGTGTGTGCAGAATACATCACTTATACCACAACGGAACTTTGATTCCTCTTCGAGATATTTCGGGACTGTCTTTTCTACACATTCTCCAATTGACATCATACGCCACCCAGGCTCACATCAAGCAAGCTGCACTGGCGCCGCTGACTCGCTTTGAGCGATTATGCCTGGCCGGCACATACCCGAGAGGCCTTATATCTTCATTATACCGGGATCTAACATCACTGTTGGACTGGAAAGACCTGTCCTATATTCATGCTTGGGAAAGAGATATTGGGGAAACCCTGGACTCAGAGGATTGGTTGGACATATGGGAGATGTCTCGCTCCGTGTCGGTGTGCGCCTCATTGCAGGAACAGTCCATTAAAATGATTATGCGGTGGTACGTTACGCCATCTCAATTGGCGCACATGAATAGAAATTTACCGGATGTATGCTGGAGATTATGCACCTCCAAGGGCTCCTTTTTCCACATGTGGTGGACATGTCCACGAATTGTACCGTTATGGAAGGAAGTCCAAGATCTACTGATTCTAGTTTTATCTAAACCTATCCCGTTAGATCCTTGGGCATTTTTGCTCTCCAGGCCGCTCCCTGAACTTACTTTCCATGAAAACAAACTATTAGCCAAAATTACCCTGGCCACGAGATGGGCTATGGCGGAAGTCTGGAGACAACCCCTCCCGCCCTGTATGGCTAAAGTATATGGCAGAATCAGAGACACTCAGGTTATGGACGAACTGACCGCTATAGTACGTTTTACACTACCATCATATAGTAAAACTTGGGGCCCTGGCTTGATGCTGGGTTATAATCTATGGCGGGAATTTGGGCTATGGTCACGTATATAGGCTTCTTGGCCCCTTCCACCCCCTTTTTTCCTTCTTTGGCACTCTCCCCCCCCACCCTTCTACATTTCCCTCTATAGCATTCGACAGGTTGGATTAATATCTACAGTATGTTTTAGGATTCTGGCCTGGGCCGGGCCACTCATTCCCCTCATTCCCCCCTTCCCTTTTCTTTTCCTTTCTTCCCCACCTCTCCGCCCTTATTTTTCACCCTATTTTCATTTCATAATATGGACGGGATTATGGTTTACTAGGATGCATATGTAAATTGATATTGCTTTTTTGGCGCTGCGACGCCACATTTGCACCCATGTTATTCTTATTGTCTTATCGTCCAATAAAATTATGTTTAAAAAAAAAAAGTCCTTGTAGGATTTCATTCTGAATACAATTACAAATGTACACTAAATTCCCTAAAACCCTTTACAGCATTGGGGGTTGAATAATTTTGAACACAACTGTATATTTGTTATTCTGTTTCTCCCATTGTACAGTGCTAAGGAATTTGTTGACACTTTATAAATACTTGTAACTGTAACTAATTCAACTAAGGCAACAGATTCTGCCTCTTTATTTGATTTGAGCACAGAGAAAAACAGTTTCAGTTTTGGTGGGTAGGGGCGCTCCGCATTTCTGTGCCTACAGGCAGGCCAGCCATCAAAATTTTGGGGCCCCTTACTGACCCTCAGAATGGGGCCCCCCCACGATCCTCTCATCCCATAGGAAATCAATATTTACTGTGAATCGTCACATTACAGAGTGTTAGTCCCAATCTCTTTAAATCACCCATATTGCTCGCACAACAGCACATTTAAAAAAGTACCTATCTGGCTCAAATAATTTAAGACAGTATGAAATTCAAATTGTGATTAAAAAATAATACCAAAATCGTATTACAGAGTGTTGCTCCCAATACCTTAAAAATCACATAAAATGTGCATTAGTACAAACAATGTAGCACATATCAGAGCACCACAGCAATAGAACTCACAGTAATGTGCACTGTGAGCATATCAGAGCACCACAGCAATAGAACTCTCACGGTAAAGGCAGGGACTATGAACGTACACAGAATCCAAAGCAAAGGACCTCTAATGGTAAAGGCAGGGAATATGAAAGTACACAGAATCCACAGCAATATACCTCTAATGGTAAAGGCAGGGAGTATGAATATACACAGAATCCACAGCAATAGACCTCTAATGGTAAAGGCAGGGAGTATGAACGTACACAGAATCCACAGCAATAGACTTTTGACGGTATAGGCAGGGGGTCTATCCTTTATCATGTCCATCTCCCCATCTCCCTTTTCAGTTCATTTCACCCTCTCCTCTTTTCATGTCACCCCCCTGGTCCTCTATTCATATCACCCCCTCCTCCTCTTTTCATTTCACCCCCTCCTCCTCTTTTCATTTCACCCCCCTCCTCTTTCATTTCACCCCTCCT
Source organism: Leptobrachium leishanense (assembly GCA_009667805.1). Classification (NCBI taxonomy): domain Eukaryota; kingdom Metazoa; phylum Chordata; class Amphibia; order Anura; family Megophryidae; genus Leptobrachium; species Leptobrachium leishanense. The sequence goes on from RXON01004877.1 coordinate 15,842, forward strand.
CCTTTCATTTCACCCCTCCTCCTCTTTTCATTTCACCCCCTCCTCCTTTCATTTCACCTCCCTGCTCTTCATTTCACCCCTCCTCCTCTTTTCATTTCATCCCCTCCTCCTCTTTACATTTCACCCCTCCTCTTCATTTCACCCCCTTCTCCTCTTTTCATTTCACCCCCTCCTCCTCTTTTCATTTCACCCCTCCTCCTCTTTACATTTCAGCCCCTCCTCTTTTCATTTCACCCCCTCCTCTTTTCATTTCACCCCCTCTTCACCCCTCCTCCTCTTTTCATTTCACCCCTCCTCCGCTTTTCATTTCACCCCCTTTTCACCCCCTCCTCCTTTCATTTCACCTCTCCTCTTTTCATTTCACCCCCTCCTCTTTCATTTCACCCCTCCTCCTCTTTTCATTTCACCCCTCCTCTTTTCATTTCACCCCTCCTCCTCTTTCATTTCACCCCCTCTTCCTCTTTTCATTTCATCCTCCCTCCTCCTCTTTTCATTTCACCCCTCCTCTGCTTTTCATTTCACCCCCTCCTCCTCTTTTCTTTTCATCCTCCCTCCTCCTCTTTTCCTTTCACCCCTCCTCCTCTTTTCATTTCATCCTCCCTCCTCCTATTGTCATTTCACCCCTCTTTTCATGTCACACCCCCTCCTCCTCTTTTCATTTCACCCCTCCTCTTTTCATGTCACCCCCTCCTCCTCTTTTCATCTCACCCCTCCTCCTCTTTTCATTTCACCCCTTTTCATCCCCCTCCTCCTCTTTTCATTTCACCCCTCCTCCTCTTTTCATTTCACCCCCTCCTCCTCTTTTCATTTCATCCTCCCTCCTCCTCTTTTCATTTCACCCCTTCCTCTTTTCATTTCATCCTCCCTCCTCCTCTTTTCATTTCACCCCTTCCTCTTTTCATTTCACCCCCTCCTCTTTTCATTTCACCTCCCCTCCTCTGGTTTCTTTTCACCCCCCTCCTCCTCTGGTTTCATTTCACACACCCCCCTCCTCTGGTTTCATTTCACACACCCCCCTCCTCTGGTTTCATTTCACACACCCCCCTCCTCTGGTTTCATTTCACACACCCCCCTCCTCTGGTTTAATTTCACCCCCCTCCTCTGGTTTCATTTCACACACCCCCCTCCTCTGGTTTCATTTCACCCCCCTCCTCTGGTTTCTTTTCACCCCCCTCCTCTGGTTTCATTTCACACCCCCCTCCTCTGGTTTCATTTCACACACACCCCCTCCTCTGGTTTCATCACACCCCCTCCTCTGGTTTCATTTCAACCCCCCCCTCCATTTTCACTCCATCCCCTTTTTCATCCCCCCTCCCTTTTCATCCACCCTGTTTAATTACCTTCCTTGGTCCTGTCATTGCAGGTGCTCTCCTCCACGTGCATCACACTAGTGCTGGGAGGAAGTGACCTTCCTGATCACTTCCTCCAAGCGCCCAGAGTACACAGGAGGAAGCCAGTCAGCCAGGAGTTGGGTGGAGCATGGGCTACAGACCTCTGGCGAGCTCTCTCTGACATCATCAGAGGGCGCCCGCCAGCGGCCATATTGGAGTCCCTGCTCCCCGGTGGCTGGGTCACCTTTCCAGCCCAGTGTTTAAGAGCTTTTCTGGGAAGCTGCCACCCTATCTGAATAGACTGCTTCCCCCAGCAGCTCCCTCATCCTATAACCTCCGATCCAGGACCAGCACCTTACTTGCAATACCACAATACAAAAAGACAGTGGCTCGATCCTCATTTTCCTACAGAGCACCACAATTATGGAATAACCTCCCAGACACCATCAAATCTTCCACCAGTCTTAAGTCACTCAAGAGGTCCTTACTAACATACCTCAATACAGAATGCACCTGTAAACATGTAACATAATGACTATTTCCTACATATTTATTTTCTGTTAATGTGTATATTTGTGTTGTTAATATCTTACATTGTATTACTTTGTATTTCTGTAACTGTAACACTTCAATGTTCTTGAACCCAGGACATACTTGAGAACGAGAGAAATCTCAATGTATCCTTCCTGGTAAAATCCTTTATAAATAAATAAATAAATAAATGTAGGCCGCAGTACCTCCTCCGAGGCCTGCGGCCTAAAGTTAAAATAGTTGCCGCCGATGGCGGGCCCCCCCTCCCCTCCGGGCCCCTTACAGAAACATGGGCTGTAATACCCTGATTGCGGCCCTGCCTACAGGCTCATGAGGTGCAAATCCGGCCCTGCCCATCCTGACATCACTGCAGAGGCGTCACACGGTTCTACATTCAGAATGTAAGGAGGATTGTGTGGCGCCTCTGCAGTGATGTCAGGGTGGGGCAACGATATGATGGAGCTTGTTCGGGGACTGGCTATTGGCAGATGAGCCTGCTGGAGCCGGAGAAAACTACACCTCCCGGTGTACTGCGCGGAGCGAAGCCGCGTGCTCGGTTTTATACCAATCTTGAATGACTGGCTTAAACCGAGCGTGCCCTCCGGCCGCAACAGATACCACTTCTCCCGAATCCAGGAGTTCCTGAAGTGTTTGCGGGTGTCAGGAGCCCACATTCACTTGAGGGAGATTCCCGAAACTTCAGGGAGACTTGAGATCCCTCCCAGTGGGGAGCAGTAACCGCGATATAGAAAGGGTATATTGTCCCACTTGGAGGCTAGTCCATGTAACAGTGATATAGAAAGGGTATATTGCCCCCAGTCGGAGGCTAGTCCATGTAACAGCGATATAGAAAGGGTATATTGCCCCCAGTTGGAGGCTAGTCCATATAACAGCGATATAGAAAGGGTATATTGCCCCCAGTCAGAGGCTAGTCTATGTAACAGCGATATAGAAAGGGAAAAGGGTGCAGGAATATTGGCTTTGGAGGGAAAATTAGAAGTTCTATTTTAGAGAGGTTGAGCTTTATGAAAAGGAAAGTCATCCAATCAGAGTCAGCCGACAGGCAGGCTGTAACACGGTCCAACACAGGAGGAGAGAGATCGAGAGAAGAAAGGTAGATTTGGGTGTCTTCAGCATAGAGGTGATATTGGAGTCCATAGGAAGAGTTGAGGTTATCCAGAGAGGCGTTATAGATCGAGAAGAGTAGGGGGCCCTGAACAGAGCCTTCAGGTACCCCAACTCGGGGAGGAACTGGGGATGAAAAGGCACCAGCGAAGAGACACTGAAGGAGTGAAGCGAGCGATAGGAAGAGAACCAGGAGAGAGCAGTGTCTCTGAGGCCAAGTTGACGCAGTGTGAGAAGCAGGAGAGGGTGGTCAACAGTATCAAATGCAGCGGAAAGGTCAAGAAGAATGAATAGGGAGAAGTGACCGCTTTCAGCAGCAATTAAATCATTGGTCACCTTGGTCAGAGCAGTCTCAGTAGAGTGCTGAGAGTGGAAGCTGGACTGGTACGGGTCAAGTAGGGAGTTAACTGGTGAGCTGGTTATAGACCATGCTTTCTAAGATTTTGGAGGCATAAGGGAGCAAAGAGGTAGGATGGTAGTTTGAAGGGAGGTGGAATCAAGAGATGGTTTCTTCAGAATGGGCGCGATTAGAACATGTTTAAAAACTTGTCTTTTAAATGTAACGTTAGTCCATTAAAAAAGGTATTACTACACACTGCTGTACTCTGGTGAGTAAAATAAATGTAAATATTAAAATGATAAGAAAAACATTTTTGATCTGGGCTTGACTTTTTAATTATTTTTATTTAAAGACCATTTATTCTTTTTTTTTTAAACATATTTTTTATTCATTTCGGAACAGTACAACATTACAAGTAAAAAAAACAAAAAACGACATGTAGTATAACAGTTTGGAGGAAAAAGCAATAAGAAATTCCGAAATCCAATATTAAGTAGTAGAGATACCATACAAACAAGGCTTTCAAAACTAGAATACAATGGTAAATAAACGTACATCTCCACCTGTAATGATTACAGAATACAGCAGTGTTTATTGGCATGGTGATGGCAGCTCGCAATCGAGGTATCTGATGGGGAGGCAGCGAGGAAGCGACTCAAGGAGAGGTCTGACGAGTCCTGGGGAATCGGTGGGTTTTCTCGCAACAACTATAAGGAGTACCAGGGAGCACAGAAGAAAGTGTGTCGTAGGGAGTTTTTGGTCTCGCATGGGAGTGTTCAGATAAGAGGGGACCAGTTGGTGAAAAAGGTCTGTATTTTCTCGTTCTGATGCATGGATGCCTCAGACCACTCGGCAAGGAAAATGGCATAAATCCTCTCATACACCATACGGAAAGTAGGAGGAGTAGCGAAAATCCATTGGGACAGGATTGCTTTCTTACCCGTTGCTGATAATAGGGTAAGCCAAAATCGATGGCATTTGGAAAAAGGTTGGGGAGTGGGGGGAGTCGGTCTATAAAGAATGGCCCAATCTGGAGAGTGGGGGATTTCAAGTCTGAGGACCTGCCTGCTGAATCGCCATACCTTATCCCAAAATAGTTGTATGAATGGACAGGACCATAGGCAGTGCCCTAAATCGGCTGGGGTGTGGTGACACTTCAGACAGTGTGCAGTTGGTAAAAACCCAGCTCTGGCAATTCTATCTGGTGCCAAGTAAGCGCAGTGTAGTATTTTGTAAAACATGTCCCAGTAGTTAGCGGAGGCAAGTAAACTTCGGGAGATTAACCTGGCAGTTATCAGGTCTTACGGAGTGAGGTCAGGGAAGCTAGAGGTCCATTTAGATATCGCCCTCCAAGGGATCATGGTGGAGGTCGAGAGCTGCAAAAGCGCATAAGTCGCAGAGGTGGAGGGAGGGGGTGAGGAGCATGTGAGTAATTGCGTGTCCAGTGGATTGGCTAGATCCATGGGGGATAGGGTCCGCAGTTGGGTAAGGAGAAACAGTTTCAGTTGTAAATAGTACACTGGGTGTAGCTCCAGAGGGGCAATACGATCCTTCAAGTTGGTGTAGGAATACAGTAAACCCGTCCCTCCGTCCAAATAATGGTGAATACTGGTAAAGCCTCTTTGGGCCAGGGTGTGAAAAATAGGGGCAGGGAAAGTGTTTTGGAAATGAGGGTTGTGAAGGATAGGGGACCATTCAGATGTTTGCCAGGACACTTGGAGACGTTTGCGGATCTTGACCCACGCCAGTTTCATGGTGGACAATAGTGGATTAATGCATAGTGTGGGTGGGATTTTAGGGGAATGTTGGTGTAGAAATGTTGATAAGGAAGAGGAGGGGAGTAGTGCTTGTTCCACCCGGAGGGGTGCGAAATGTGAGGTGTCGTGTAGCCAATCGGAGACATAACGATATAGTGTCGCTAAATTGTAGTCCAGTATGTTTGGAAAATTGATTCCTCCTCTAGCTATGGATTATTGAAGATTAGGGAGCGGTATACGTGCCTGTTTACCTTGCCATATGAATGCTGCATACTGCTTGTGTAGTAGGCGGAGGTCTGTAGGTTTTATTAGTAGAGCCAGTACCTGTAGAGGATAAAGCAATTTGGGAAAGCGGGTCATTTTAATCAAGGAGGCCCTTCCCAAATAGGATAGGGGAAGCGAACTCCAAGCATCTAACAGCGACTTAGAGTTAAGTGGGGATCAATATTGAGTCGATACAATTGAGCGAGATCAGCTGGTAAAATGATCCCCAAATACTTAATGAAGGGTGTGGGGGCCCAGGAGAAGGGAAATTGTCTAAGCCAAGTGCCACGGGTCTTAGTTCCTAAAAGGTAAGGCAAGCATCTGGGATTAATTTGGAAACCCAAGGCCACTCGAAATATGTCTGGTATGGTTAGTAATGGTGAAGCCGCTGAGGCAGGATCTGAAAGGAATAATAACAGGTCGTCAGCGAAAGCTACCACTTTTAGTGTCACTGAGGGGGATAGGTGAATGCCAGTGATCTCTGGGGAGGATTCAAGGATGCGAATGAGGGGTTCGAAGGCAAGATTGAAAAGTAACGGGGATAGGGGGCTGCCCTGTCTGGTTCCTCGTTCTAAAACGAAGGGAGTAGAATTGAGGCCATTCGCTGTGACCACCGTGGAGGGGCTAAGATAAAGCGCATGAAAGAGGGCTAGAAACACTTTTCCGAAATGACGGAACTTAATAAAGCAGACTAAGTAGGCCCAGGATAGTCTGTCAAACGCTTTGTCTGCGTGCAACTCAGTAGGAGATTAGAGGAGTGTGGTGTAAGGGAAGAAGACCATATCGCTGCTATGGCTTTTCGGATGTTAATGGTGGAGTGCCGGCCGTTAAGGAAGCCTGTATGTTGGGGGCCTATGAGACACGCTAGGGGGCCTTGTAAGCGACCGTCCATAATGGTGGACAGTAGTTTCAAGTCAGTGTTGAGTAATGCTATAGGTCGATACGAGGTGACTAAAGTGGGATCCTTTCCGGGTTTGGGGATCACCACCACCCGTGCCTCATTGAAATTTGGAGGGGGATCGTCCCATTGTAAGATATTATTGTAAAGTGAGGTCAGGTGTGGGACCACCAAGCCAGAGAGGAGTTTATAGTATTCCGCCCCGAACCCGTAGGGTCCCGGAGTCTTACCAGTTTTGAGTGAGGCTATTGCTTTACGTACTTCAAAGTGCGTGATAGGTGCGGAGAGTGCATCACGATCTGGCAGGGTCATTTTCGGAATTTGTGCCCTATGAAAAAGATTCAATTGAGCGGAACAATCATCAGGGCCAGCTTTATAAAAAGTCTGCGAAGTATGTCCAAAAATAGTTAACAATGGCCGCCGGGTCCGTGAGTAAGGTGCCCTCTGTAGTCTTGAGTTGTGATATGAAGGGTCGCGTCTGCGTCTGAGAGCGGACAAGGTTAGCTAGAAGGTGACCGTGTTTATTGCCAAAGTGATACAGCCGGTGTTTCTGATGTTGCCATGAGCGCTGTGCGATGTCGGTGGCCAGTGTATCATATCTGGTCTTGTCCTGCTTGTACAGTTGCAAAGCTGTGGGGGTTGGGTCCAACAAGAAGGTTCTGTAGCTCTTGAGCAAGTCTGAGTGAGCCCTAGTTAAAAGTTGAAAGTCTTCCTTCCGTTTACAGGCTGTAAACTCAATTATCTGGCCCCAGAGCATCGCTTTGGAAGCGGACCAGAATAGATCAACCTCGTCTGTGTGTTGTATTTTGTCGTTGGTGTAGTTATTCCATGCTAGTTCAATGTGTGACTTGAACAGTCCGGAAGCCATGAGGTGGGAGGGGAAGCTCCAATTGTGGGTGTAAGGCCGCGGAGTCCTGAGTGTTCGTTCGAGTGCTACCGGTGCGTGATCTGTAAGTAGTAATCGGGCCAATCATGGTGTGCAATGCTCAGGAAGAGAGAGAGAGTCCGAGAATTAGAATAAATCTAATCTGGAAAATGATTTGTGGGGATCAGAATAAAATGTGAAAGCATTTTCTGTCCAGTATGGCGGGGTCAGCTGCAAAACACAGAAGCAGAACCAAAACAACAGTAATAAATAAAAGAAAGTAAAAGAATTTGCATGGTAGGTGCGACATGCCTCGTCGGCAACGCCCGTCCAGTTGTGGGGCCTTCAGCATATTCATGGGGGTTGTGGTGAGTGGTGATTTTGCGAGAGTCCAGGGTCATTCTTCAAGATGGTCGAGGCAGCATCTGGTGTATCGTAAAAAAGCGACCTGGCCATGAAGGTGGACCCTAAGGCGTGCTGGGTATTGGAGCATGAATCTTATGTTGACCACTGCCAATTTTGTACAAATAGGGGCAAACGCCCGTCGACGGGAAGCCAATGAAGCAGAGAAATCCTGGAAGAGACGTAAAGTAGCTCCTTGGTATTCTAAGGTACCTGCTTTTCTGTACGCCTGGAGAACACAGATTTTGTCTGCGAAATTCAATAATTTTAAAATGACGGTGCGTGGTCGATTCAATGAGGGGGAAAGGTCCGGTCCCATCCTATAGACCCTCTCCACTGTTAGCGGAACATCATCTGTTATGCCTAGAGCCGTGGGGAGCCAGGAGGAGACAAACGGTTGAAGCTGTGGGCCTTTCACAGATTCTGGGAGACCAACAATGCGTAGATTGTTTCCGCGGCTTCTAATTTCTAGATCATCAACTTTGTCTAACAGGGATGAGAGAAGAGTCTCATGGGATTCCATGGCCGTCTGAAGGCGTGCAAGTCCATCTTCTAGAGTCGATATCCTCTCTTCCACCTCCGTCAGGCGTTGAGCCTGGGAGGTGATTTGGGAAAATGCCAAATCAATGGTTGCTGACAGACAGCCCAGCTTCTCATCCAGCAGGGGTGAAAGCATTGCGGTAAATTCGGCCATCTGGGCGGCCGTGGTAACTGTCAAGAGGGGACTGGCTGGTGCGCTTCCTGACTCCGTAATCGACTGAGTCGGGGATCTGGTCGTCGCCGGCACGCCCCTACCATGAGATTTGGTCGTGTTGCATTTAGGGGTTTTGGCAGAGGACGTGACAAATTTATCCATTGTTGACAGTGTATAGAGAGGAGAAGGTCGTCGAGAGACCAATAACGTAGGACTCATAGGTTAGAGGTAATGGGATCTGAAGGGACCTCCACAAAAATTTTTATTTTTTTTTACATGTACGGAAAAAATTAGATGAATAAAGCAAAGCCCCAGGATAGATGGGAAAAAAATTTACTTTCAGGAATAGTGGGCCTCCTAGGGACCACCATAAAAATTTAGGAAAACCGCTGAGGGTTCTGTTAAAAATTGAGGCAATCCAAAAATTTTTGTTTGAGTATAGTGTGCCCCTACAGGTCCACCAAAAAAATTTCTATCGCTAGAGCAGAGTGTGCGACCAACGAAAAGAGTATAAAAAATTGTTGGGGATGGGCTGCCTGCCGTCAACGAGCATTCACAGAAACAAATTGTCTTTTTTAATGTGTTGTGCATTAAAAAGGGGGAAAAAAAAGTTTAGTGAAAGAGTCCCACCTGGTATGGGTAACAAGTCAAACCTGTGTCAATGGATGCTTGGGGCACTCAAGAAGTCTGTGGCTCAGACTCGGGGAGCTGTGGAGCATGATGGACGCCGCGGCAATGGGGCAGGCAGGTCGGTCTCAGGCCTTCCGTCTGCAGGAGGCAGGATGATAAATCATGCACTGTGTTTTCTACTGACCTGGCTGTAGGGATCAGCCGCGATCAAGCTGTGGGCAGTGCATGGATGGGTCTCGCAGACAGCAAGGGCCGAGGGTGTAGGCGTTTCCGTCCGAACAGAGGTTCCAGAGGCCTATCAGTTGGGCCACAGCACGTGGTGATATCGGAACAAGTGCCGTGCGCAGACCTCAGGTCCCGGGAGCGAGCGGTTGCTTCGGCGAGTCAAAAGCCTACCCGCAGTATCGTAGCCACCACGTGTCCAGCTGGCAAGGGAGCAGCTCAGGGTGTGTCAGGCTCCTATCCGAGCGCCAGGGGGTCATGCACCTGCGGTAACGGCGGGTATGGGAACAGCCGTGATCGCGGCCTGAGCACTTCTGGGGATGGAGGGGGAGAAGAATTGCAGTCCCAGGTGGAGCTGGAGCAGGTATCACCCCAAAAGTCAACCAGCGGGCACGGTCAGAAAGTGGAAAATCTCCAAATTGCTATCCCAGTCGACAGAGGACAATTAAAATGCGGCCATCTTGGAGGTCCGCCTCCCGGAAACGCCCATTTATTTTTATATTTTGCAAAAACATTTTTATTTTTAATTGAAGACCTTTTTGTAATTTTTTAAACATTTTTATTTTGAAAAGACTTATTTTAATTTTGTAACAGATCTTTTTATTATTTTTTAGACACATTTTTATTGATTTAAGCAAGGAGAACAGGAGACTTTTAAATTTTTTTTGAGTGCAGTGGATTTTGCCGATGCCAATTCGATGTGATTCAGAGATTATTGGTGCAATTTGTCAGTTTTCGCCGACGTCCGGTAACTGCTTTGGCAAAATATGGTGAACATGCACTAGTGAATTCACTGTATTTTTGGCTAAATGGATTCACTGAAGACCACCGAAATGCATTGATACACAAAGCACCGAAATGTGCACCAATGTAAAATAATATAAAATATGTTTTCATTTCACTAAATGCCAAATAATTCAAACAAAATATTCAGCTCCAGACCCATAGCTATCTTAATATAGCCCTGCGTGTTTGCATATCTGTCAGGAATGGCGTGCGATGGTTGGTGAGGTGAGCCCATGGTGCAGTGATTGGAGGAGTCACGTAGATTACCAGGCATAAAAAGGTTTATTTAAAGCATAAACACAACAGGAAATAAACGGACCAGAGTCTATATGAAGCAAGTAATAGACTGTATGCTGGTTCCAGGGTTTACTGTAAAGCAGGGTTTTAACTTGCCAGCGAGGAGTCTTGAGAGTGGGGTGCACTTGCCAGCGAGGATGGTTGGAAGCAAGGGTGCACTTGCCAGCAAGGATGGTTGAAAGCGAGGGTGCACTTGCCAGCGAAGATGCTTGAAAGCAGGGGTGCACTTGCCAAGTTCACAGGAGGATTTCAGGTTCAGAATAGCATAGAGCTTCAGGAACTGGACTGGTTGCTTGCACTTCCAGAACGTTAATGTTGAAGCCCTGATGGAAGGGTGGATCCCTCTTTTAAACAGGCTTCATTAGGGGTCATGGCATACACCTGAAGGCACCACGATAGCAGATGAACGGCCAGAGAGGATTCTGAAACCTGTATACAAATATAAGCAGGTTAATGACAAGCAAATGCAGGTAAATAAAGGTTTGCCAGGGATTAGGTGGGGGCACAGGCTTAGTCTGGGACTGATTACTAACAATATCAGAGTGGGCCAGTCTGGATGAAATCCAGGGCTGATTTTTTTCGTCCCAGTACAGCAGTGGGGGCACATTGGAGGCCATTTGCAAATGAGTTTTGATTACAATAAACACAATTCCATCACATAGCTCCAGAATATGACCAGATCGACTCTTGCAGTAGTAAAGTATGCTTGATTATGGTAATGAAGGAGTTAAAAAACAGTAAAACTGTTGTTAGATCAATCTGAGATACAATTGGAATATTGCAGCCTTCAATATTTTCACTAGTTTTCTGTCTTTGATTCCAGCTTTGGTGCACATTTTTTGCTCCCGAATTAGTACGCAAAGGACTGGAGAAATCCTTAAATGATCTTCAACTAGATTATCTTGACCTGTTTATATTGCACTGGCCTTTTTCTCTTAAGGTATGTTACAACAGATAATGCGATCACTAACATTATATAAGTGTTTAAAGGTTTTCCACAGCATTTTTCAAAGTTTAACTGGCGTTCGAAGACTAACCCTTTGACATCTGTTATGTTAATTACTATGTCATTTAATATCATTAGACTATTAAACTATTTAGATTTTATTATGTGGATGGCTGCAAAGTAGAATGGTGCAGTAACATACTGACACTTTTAAGCCCACAGGTGCTGAACGACACACAGATTCGAACAAGGGTTTTGTGTATGACAATGTCAATTTTCTTTCTACTTGGGAGGTAAGAACCATTTTCACAATGCTTCTGATTCACTTAAAAAATTGAGATTAAGCTTTTTTACTTGTCACTTTTGCTTTTCAAGTTAGTTTTAAAGTATCTGCAAACTCACCTCACTGTGAGGGAAGCGCAAAAAATTTAACACTTACCATTGTTACTGCATTGTGCCCTCCTGGCTCCGTACAGTAAAGGACACAGAGAGCAAATAATATTAAGTTATTTTTCCACTGGCACTGTGCCCAATATCCCGTACAAACAATTGGGCAGGTGACACCCCTTCCGGTATTCATCAACGGCTCCCTTGGCCGAGCCCCTGACATAACAAAAGCTCATGATTGGGCCAGTAATAGGGAGTGGCTAAGAAGTAATCACAAGAGGGGCCTAATAGCTTTATAAATTTGTGACATGACAATTTTCCCAATTTCAGGCTCTAGAAGCTTGTAAAGACGCTGGATTGGTGAAGTCAATTGGAGTGTCCAACTTTAATCACAGACAGCTGGAACGTCTTCTCAGCAAATCAGGACTCAAGTATAAGCCAGTCTGTAACCAGGTATGGATGCTAAATGAAGGAGCAGATTACGAATAATAGACCTCTGCCATACACAAAGCAAATTGCATTTTAGTAAATAGTTTGGTTTTGGGTTTTTTGTTCTATTTAATTTACCCTACAAAAAGAATACTATGGTCATAGCTACATGGCTCTAATTTTTACATGCTATCCTTTAGGGATGTGCGTTTCGGGTTTTGGAATTTTCAGTGTTTTCGGATGCGGCCGATTTTCCGAAAATTTTTAGATCCGAAAATGGCAGATCTGAAAAGTTTTCCGAGCCGAAACGAAATATTTTCGGAATTTTCGAATGTACTTGAAATGTGTCAAATCGAAATTTATTGCTTTGAAACGAGGAGAACAGACGTTCCGAAAAAACGAAAATTTTCGAAAATACGAAAAGTCGATACAAAAACGAGCTAAGTGACACGAAAATACGAAAAATGGTCGAAATTCCGAGAAAAAAATGTACACGAAAAACGAGTCGAGCCGAACCGAATCGAAACAAAAATCGGTCGAAACGAGCCGAATCGAAAAGTTTAAAAATCCGAAAAATCGAATCGAACCGAAAACAAAATCGGTGCACAAGCCTACTATCCTTATTCTCTGGCTAGCCACATATTATTCAAAAGATTTTTATTGAGAAGAACACAATACATTCAGTGGACAGTGAGCCACATATTAAATACAATTACAAAATATAGACGCAGTTAATAGATGAAAATTCCAAGCTGCAAGTAATGTTTGCAGCAATGTTGACTCAAGCAGTTTTACGTACGGCTGACTGTTATACTTCTTGGTCCTTACCGTACACATCACACTGCTTTGTTACGCCACCCAAACTGGCCTAGATAGATATGAGAAGTGCTAAGAAGGTCAGCCTCCACCAGGCTGATGTTGCTGAGTTTGGACCAGCCTTCTGGGCAGCCTTGCTAAGACGTCTACCCACAAACACAATGCAGACAGGGAATGCTAAACCTCACACCTTGATTAGAGATGAATTGCCCCTGGTGTGCATGGACTTCCAGAGCCTCATCACCAAGGTAACCGCGCTGGAAGGAGAGTGATATTCGCCAGAGAGTCCATAATGATGTCACCTCTGTTCTTGTGCATCAAATTGCCCAAAATGTACAATGTGGCATTGCATGTGGAAGATATAGATAACTGAGGCTGCCACAGCAATATTTGAATCAGGGGCCTTCCAGAGATGGAGCATTCCCCAGCATAGTTGCATGCTACCATTATGACAATAGTATGCGGTTAAATAGGCCCAAACACATGACCTTAAACTTCTGTGATATTACGACTATCAAACTGAAGTGTCCAATGTATAGTCCTCCCAAGGACATCAGTGGTTGCCTGTCGGGCTTTGGTCCTAAGGAGAACATCCTTCAAAAAGTGAGGAAGTTCCAGGACATCAGGTTTGGAGATGCCTCACTTCAGCTATTCCCCGATCTCCCGCAACCCTAGTGTAGTGAAGGGCCCGAGACAATTGAACAAGGATTCTACAGGTGCAAAAAAATGAGATACGGCATATGCTGCATGGCCTCTTGGTGACTGCACTACATGGCCTTATCCACATGGGTTCAACTGACCACATGGACACTTCAGTGGAAGTTGGAACTCCAAGATCAATTTTACTGCAAAGGCATAACGCACTCAACTTTGTTCTTCTATTCAGTGGACATGCACAGTCAGCACCTGCACCACAGAAGTCTCATCATAAGTGATTCTATGGCCTCCACCATCCTAGTCACCCCCTGGGAGTTGAATATCTTTGTCATTTTGCCCATGCATTTGCTACTTACACCTGAGTCCCAGGGCTGGCTCGACTCCTGGAGGTCATTGCAGGCACAAAGCTGCTGCTTCTCTATTCGTATCGAATTCTGCAGGTGCATTGCCATGTCGTCTGACATAGCACGCATCTAATGTAATGCTACACTTTAGAATTTGAATGCAGAATGTTCCTCCATGCATCAATTTTATGATGCTTCTACTTTGAGTCACTTAATGGATGCTGGCGTCCATGCATCATTCCACACACACATACAGTCAGGTCCAGAAATATTGGGACAGAGACACAATTCTAACATCTTTGTCTCTATACAACACCACAATGGAGTTGGAAAGAAACAAACACAATGTGCTTTAACTGCAGACTGTCAGCTTTAGTTTGAAGGTATGTACATCCAACCCAGGTAAACGGTGTAGGACTTACAGCAGTTTGCAGATGTGCCTCCCACTTGTTAAGGGACCAAAAGTAATGGGACAGAATAATAATCATAAATCAAACTTTCCCTTCTTAATACTTGGTTGCAAATCCTTTGCAGTCAATCACAGCCTGAAGTCTGGAACGCATAGACATCAACAGACGCTGGGTTTCATCCCTGGTGATGCTCTGCCAGGCCTCTACTGCAACTGTCTTCAGTTCCTGCTTGTTCTTGGGGCATTTTCCCTTCAGTTTTGTCTTCAGCAAGTGAAATGCATGCTCAAAGGGATTCAGGTCAGGTGATTGACTTGGCCATTGCATAACATTCCACTTCTGTCTCTTCAAAAACTCTTTGGTTGCTTTTGCAGTATGCTTTGGGTCATTGTCCATCTGCACTGTGAAGCGCCATCCAATGAGTTCTGCAGCATTTGGATGAATGTGAGCAGATAATATTGCCCGAAACACTTCAGAATTCATCCTGCTGCTTTTGTCAGCAGTCACATCATCAATAAATACAAGAGAACCAGTTCCATTGGCAGCCATACATGCCCACGCCATGACACCACTACCACCACCATGCTTCACTGATGAGGTGGTATGCTTAGGATCATGAGCAGTTCCTTTCCTTCTCCATACTCTTCTCTTCCCATCACTCTGGTACAAGTTGATCTTGGTCTCATCTGTCCATAGGATCTTGTTCCAGAACTGTGAAGGCTTTGTTAGGTGTTGTTTGGCAAACTCTAATCTGGCCTTCCTGTTTTTGAGGCTCACCAATGGTTTACATCTTGTGATGAACCCTCTGTATTCACTCTGGTGAAGTCTTCTCTTGATTGTTGACTTTGACACACATACACCTACCTCCTGGAGAGTGTTCTTGATCTGGCCAACTGTTGCGAAGGGTGTTTTCTTCACCAGGGAAAGAATTCTTCGGTCATCCACCACAGTTGTTTTCCGTGGTCTCCCGGGTCTTTTGGTGTTGCTGAGCTCACCAGTGCTTTCCTTCTTTTTGAGAATGTTCCAAACAGTTGTTTTGGCCACGCCTAGTGTTGTTGCTATCTCTCTGATGGGTTTGTTTTGTTTCTTCAGCCTTATGATGGCTTGCTTCACTGATAGTGACAGCTCTTTGGATCTCATCTTGAGAGTTGACAGCAACAGATTCCAAATGCAAATAGCACACTTGAAATAAAGGCCCAGGCCTTTTATCTGCACATTGTAATTGGGGTAATGAAGGAATATCACGCACCTGGCCATGGAACAGCTGAGAAGCCAATTGTCCCATTACCTTTGGTCCCTTAACAAGTGGGAGGCACATCTGCAAACTGTTTTAAGTCCTACACCGTTCACCTGAGTTGGATGTACATACCCTCAAATTAAAGCTGACAGTCTGCAGTTAAAGCACATTGTGTTTGTTTCATTCCAACTCCATTGTGGTGGTGTATAGAGCCAAAGATGTTAGAATTGTGTCGATGTCCCAATATTTCTGGACCTGACTGTATTTTGGCACACGAATACAACACTAACCAATCACACCCCTACTCCTGCTATATAACCGTGCTTCCTTTACTTCCTCTTTGCTGTGTTGTGGATTTTTTACCTGGATCCAATAGCATGTGTATATCTGTACTGATTTCCTGGTATCCGACTCAGTTTTCTCCTATTGACTATTTTGTTTCTCTGTAACCCTGACTGTTTTCTAGAATCGGAATCTCATCTGGGGTCCCTGTGGTGGGCACTTATCGTAGCATAGGGCACATTCTTCACCCCATCAAAGTGTGAGCCTCTTATGGAGGATCGCACTTTGTAGGCCCGTCAAACATCCATCGTAGCTTTTTGAGGGTTTCAGCACTGGTGAGACCTCACTTGGAGTACTGTGTGCAGTACTGGAGACCGTATCTCCAGAAGGATATAGACATCTTAGAGAGAGTTCAGAGAAGGGCGACTAAAATGGTGTACGGCTTGAAGGAGAAAAGTTACCAGGAAAGGCTTAATGATCTTAACATGTACAGCTTGGAAAAAAGACGAGACAGAGGAGATATTATAGAAACATTTAAATACGTAACACGGCCACTATTCTATTCTCATCCTGCTTGACCTCTCGGCTGCTTTTGACACTGTTGACCACCCCCTCAACTCTCTGGGTCTCGGTGACACTGCACTCGCTTTGGTTGACTCCTATTTATCCAACAGGTCCTTCTGTGTGTCCTTTGCTGGTAACTCCTCCTCCTCATTGCCTCTATCTGTTGGTGTACCTCAAGGCTCTGTCCTTGGTCCTCTGCTCTTTTCCATCTACACCTCCTCCCTGGGCAAAATCATCAACAGCTTTGGCTTTAATTACCACCTCTACGCTGATGACACTCAGATCTACCTCTCTACCCCTGATCTCTCTCCCCCTGTCCTTTCAAAAGTCAGTGACTGTTTATCTGGCATCTCCTCCTGGATGGCCTCCCACCACCTAAAGATCAACATGTCAAAAACTGAACTCCTACTTATTCCTCCCTCCAATGCCTCCCCACCTCCATCACGATGGAGGGTATCACCATCTCCCCATCAAACCAAGTTCGCTGTCTTGGAGTTACACTTGACTCTGCTCTTTCCTTCATCCCCCACATCAAGTCTCTTTCCTCCTCCTGCCGATACCAACTGCGTAATAGTTCCAGAATTCGGCCATTTCTTACCGCTGTCACCACAAAACAACTCATACACGCCCTGGTAATCTCCCGACTCGACTATTGCAATAATCTCTTATCTGGCCTCCCTCTGTCCCGCCTCTCCCCCCTACAATCCATCCTGAACGCCTCCGCCAGGCTAATTCACCTCACCCGCCGCTCTGTCTCTGCCGCTCCCCTCTGCGAGTCCCTTCACTGGCTCCCCATCCACTGCAGAATTAAGTTCAAAATCCTTATCCTTACCTACAAAACCCTCACTAACTCAGCTCCCCACTACCTGTCCTCACTAATCACCAAATACACCCCGGCCCGCTCCCTAAGGTCAAACAGTGACCTGCGACTAGCTTCTCCCCGCATCACCTCTTCCCATGATAGACTGCAGGATTTCTCACGCGCAGCCCCCACTCTCTGGAACGCTCTCCCTCGTACTGTCAGACTTTCCCCTAACTTCTCTTCCTTCAAACGCTCCCTTAAAACGTTCCTATTTAGGGAAGCCTACCACCCAACTCACTGACGCAACAATCAGTCTCACCTTACAGTCCTCTCCTCCTGTTTCCAACCCCAACCCTCCCAGATTGTGAGTTCCTACGGGAATATGGCCCTCATCTCCTCCTGTACTGTTTGTCAAATGTTGTTCAATGTATTGTAACCCTGTCTATACTGTGCTTATTGTACAGCGCTGCGGAATATGCTGGCGCTTTATAAATAAAGAATAATAATAAAATACGTAAAGGGAATCCACAAGGTAGAGGAAGGGAGTATATTTAAACGGAAACAAAGTAGCAAAACAAGAGGACATAGTCTTAGATTAGAGGGGCAAAGGTTTAAAAGTAACATCAGGAAGCATTATTTTACTGAGAGGGTGGTGGATACATGGAACAGCCTTCCAGTAGAAGTGGTAGAGGCCAAAACAGTAATTGAATTTAAGCAAGCATGGGATAGGCATAAGGCTATCCTAAACAAAAGATAAATCCAGGTAAAGTATCCATGTAATTGGGCAGACTAGATGGGCCGAAAGGTTCTTATCTGCCGACATTTTTCTATGTTTCTATCTCCGGAGTAACGTGTGATACTATTAAGTACGTTACAGTGTGGCTTTCCCTGACAAGCCATCATAATACTACGACGGACGCAGGGAGGGTGGGTTACACGTATGCATCAATGCCCTCGTGTGACCGCGGCCCTAAGTTGTCATGGTGTATATGGGCATTTGATCCCAGGATGGAGGGATAGGAAGCAGATGAGTATTGAGGTTCAACAGGGGTTTATTGGAGCAGATAATATAATCACAACAGGGCTTGTAAAGTAATATTTAGGTTACAGGGCAGGAGAGGTAATGGCGTAAGACCGGGAACTAGGAATGTGCAATTTGTTTCGTACCGAATTGATTTTTCGGATGAAATTTACCATTTTCGTGCTTCTGAGGGCATCCTGAATCCGAAATGTTGACCACACAAAATTTCTGACTGATTCGAAATTTCGAGTCATTCGATTTGATACTTCGGATGATTCGAATTTTCTGGTCGATTCAGGTCATTTTGGCGTTTGGATCATTATGGCGATTCGGTTCAGTTTGGTTTTTCGTTTTTTAGTGAGTTATTTGTTTTTTTATTGCTTATTTAAGATTGGGAAGTAGATTTACTGCCAATAGAATGTAAGTTCCTTTACTTATTTATTCTTTTAAGATTTTTTAAGCATTTTTTGGGTGAAATTTTAGGTTTCTTAACTTTTTTTTTTTTAAAGAAACAGGTTTCAATGCAGCATATGAATCCGCACAGTGTCGGGCAGCACCTCTAGTATAATTACTGCAGCATATGATTCTGCACACTGCTGGGCAGCACCTCTACAGTATAATTAATGCAGCTTATGACTCGTGAACACTGCCGCGCAGTGTGCGGAATCATATGCTGCATTAATTATACTGTAGAGGTGCTGCCCGGCAGTGTGCGGATTCATATGCTGCATTAATTATACTGTAGAGGTGCTGCCCGGCAGTGTTCAGATTCATATGCTGCATTATTCTGTAGAGGTAAACCGTTTTGTTCATTTTTTTTCCTTTCATACCATTTTAATATGATTAAATGAAGTTGTGCAATGCATATTCATAAGAAAAAAAAGGATCTTTCATGAAAAATACTTCCAAAAGGAACGAAGCGGCAGAATTACAGTATCAACCAAAATATTGGAGCATCCGAAATACCATTAGTCTAAGTCAAAATGAAATAGACCCTTTGAAACGATGAGAACAGACGATCTGAAAGACCGAAAATTTCCGATATCACGAAATGAAAGTCGATACGAAACAACGAGCCGAAACGAAAATCGGCTGAAACGAAAATTTAATAAAAAAACAAATGAGCCGAAACTAAAAAAAAAATGCATGCACATCTCTACAGGGAACCACAGAGGTTATACAGGGAGATATGGAAGCTATACAGAACCCAGGGATACTTAAAAACTATACAAATAATACACAGAGCTCCCAAGAAGGTAGACCGGAAACCATCTGGCAAGGGGGCACGCATAGGATTGGGTTTTACAGGTAAAACTGCTCACAGTATACCCACACATCAATTATATGCATACTGACAGGGTGACTAGGGGCAGCATGGTAGCTCACCAGTTTATCAGCAGGTAAATAGAAAAAATAACTTTTCCCCTGCATATAGGAATAACAATGCCCAACCCTATGTAGTGTGCTGACGTTCTCCTTGAGTGGGTGTAAATATAGGACTGAGACCAACACTGAAAGTGTGCACCTAGGAGCTGGTAAGGAAAAACTGATTGTTTTGATGTATTGTTGTACTGGTAGCCTGCTTAGCTGGACAGTTCTGATAGAAGGATCTCAAGATTATTTAGTCTCTTGGAGAGGAGTAGGATTGATACATTTTTTGTGATTTGAGGTATGAGAAGATGTAACCTCGAGGTGGTTTTTGTTGGTGAAAATAAACACTCTCAAAAAGTGACAAAGCGAAGGAGATTGCTAAGACCTTTTACCGCTCTTCCTCCTTTTGCCTGCGCTTTTGGTGACATGCCCACCGGTCGCTCACAGAAGCTGGGGTCCGGACAGAGGGACATTCGGGACTCCATGAGAGGTGGGTCCACTTCAAAAGGAGATGCGATCTCCTCATCCCTCCCCCCGGGCTACGACTTTTCAGAAGATGAAGAGGACCCCTGGCACTCGGGTGATAGCTCTGCGATGACCTGGATCTCCCCGCAATCTCGGAAACCAGATTCCCAACCACTATCTGCAGCAGCAAAAAAACAGGCGCTAAAGAAACGAAAAGTAGCGCTGACGGCGTCTTTGAGTGCCTCACTTGCTGCTGGTGGCCTCTCTGACGGGGATTCGGCCGAGGGACACCAGCTTTCAGCCAGCAGTAGTGTGGCTTCGTTAAGACAGGACGTTTTGAGACCGAGTGCCCAACCGCAACAAACGAGAGCAACCTCACTCGAAACACGTATGACACAGCCTGAGGAACGACGGCAGGAGGAGGATGATGATCTTCCTCTTACGAAAAGAGACCTTCGGAGGATCTTGGACGAACTCCGGGAGATCCGGGGGGTGTGGAAGCCTGAAGTGGCGGCGGTTCGAGAGGAGGTTGCAGCAATTTGTGCGCAGGTGACAGCAGTGCAGGCGACGTCCTCTACAGTTCTATCGGAACATACTCACCTGTTGGGACAGGTCGCTGGTCTAAAATCCCAGGTCGAGCTTTTGTCCCGCTCTGTGGAGATGCTGGAAACAAGACACCGCCGTCGTAACGTCAAGGTCAGGGGCATCCCGGACTCTGTGTCGTCGGATGAACTCCCAGCTTATGTGTCTCGGATGGCGGGACTTCCTCCTGACAAGCCAGATGTGATCAGATCGGTATTCAGAGTTCGGAGGCCTGCGGCGCTTTCGAAGGGGACACCCCGTGATGTCGTGGTGGCCTTTCGTGACGTAGCATTTAAGGTTAAGCTTATGTCTTCCTCCTGGCGCGAGAGATCCAGTGAAATTTGAGGGCTCCACGTTGGCTTTGTATCACGATCTTCCATTCCAGACTCTGCTTGCTCGCAGGCGGTTCCGTCCTGTGACTGCGGTTCTTCGTCGGAGGGGGATCCGTTATCGGTGGGGCTTGGCGGGAGCATTAGTGGTGACACATAATAACGTCCCCTACACCTTCACTGATCCTGAAGCCGCCTGGTCCGACCTTGAAGCGGCGGGCATCTCGCCGGACCCTCCGGAACTTCAGCCAGACTGAGACCTGAGCGATATTGTTTATCCCCCCCCAGCTTTTTTCTTTTCTGTTTACGTGTCACTGGTCTATAGATAAGCTCTGAGTTTAATCTATCAGGACAATTTGTGGCATTTACGTTGATAGTCCTACATGCTTATGTGTTTCTTTCGTGTTTTCTCTATTCCCTGAGGTTGGGACTTCTTGCTTTTTGTTTTTTGTTTTTTATTATTCCCTTATTGACTTGTTACTACTTGCATCATACATTGTCTGACTGGCTGACCGTAGTTAGTTTGGCCAGCCCTAGACGGCTGTCTTTTTCTACGTTTGATTTCGTGAATTTCCTGTTATGTATAATCCTCTAAATAAAGAATTTTAAAAAAAAAAGTGACAAAGCGATCTCTGCCGTGGCTAGATCACAACACAAAAAATGTAAATGTATTACAGCAGTACAACATGTGGTTATTATTATATAAACATTATTGTGCCGTAAAAAACACATTTTAGTGTGTCTGCCCTTCATGCACTATATCACGATATTTACATACTCCAAATCCGGAAGCACAACAACAATAAATATTTAAGCAAAAATAAAGCTGTGGTATGAACAGTGAATCATAAAATGCATCGTATTAAAAAAAAGCATGGAGAGCAAAACCTAATTATGCAGTACTGTATATATAAAGGAATATATCAGGGGCAGGGCTCAAACTTTTCACTCGCCTACTCGCATTTGGCGAGTAGAAATTAAGTGGAAATGCACACGCAGGCAGCACGATAAACTATTTTGTGCTATGTATTCCGGCATTGCCACCGTGTAGCCCCCCCTTCCCCAGGCTGCATGGTGGCAGGAAACTGCGGCCTAACCTGACCCAGCTTGTCTCTGTCACTGGCAGGGGGGTGGAGAGGAGCTTCCCTGCCTCCTTGCTCTGCACACACTGGGGTCTGATGACTAGGTATACATGTATCTGGCGTCTGATGTCTGGGTATTAATGGTATTTTTGTTACTTTATTCTAAATAAAACCTTTAACAGTGTAATTTCATAAGATAATTTAAGGGGGTGTGTTTAGGGGCACAGTTAAGGGCTGGGTAGGTGTTAGGTAGAGCAACTGGTGGCGAGTAACTCTTATGGCCTGGTTAGTAGCTTGGAACTTGAAATTTTGAGCCCTTATTATATTACACGTACAGTTGTGTTCAAAATTATTCAACCCCCACTGAGATTGAGTGTTTTGGCCAGTTTGACATTGATTTTGATCAGTCATCTTGCTTACAATTAAATCAAAGAGGCACGTGTAGGTCAGACAAATATAACATAACATTTATAATGAAATAACCACAAATGTCTTTTCTGTGCTCACATCATTATCAGTTTTATTCAACCCCCAAGTGACAATCAATCTTAGTACTTAGTTCAACATCCTTTTACAGTTATAACAGCTTTTAAACGTGAAGCATAGCTTGACACAAGTGTCTTGCAGCGATCTACGGGTATCTTCACCCATTTGTCATGGGCAAAAGCCTCCAGTTCAGTCACATTCTTAGGCTTGCGCATTGCAACTGCTTTCTTTAAGTCCCACCAGAGGTTCTCAATCGGATTTAAGTCAGGTGACTGCGATGGCCACTCCAAAATGTTCCAGCCTTTAGGCTAAGGTCAGACGAAAGCAGTTTTAACGTGCGTTTAGCCGCACGAAATCACGGCCGTGCTAGCAGCAAATGACGTCCAATGCCGGGGAACATACGACGAACGGCCGCACGACAGTTCATCCGTGCAACGCAAGTGGCAAACGAACGCATTTTTTCGAGAACGTCAAACCGCTACTACGGACGTACAGAGTGCGCTGCGGTCGCATAGCGGCGTGTTTGCATTATTGGGAGACGTCAGACGCTGCACACGTCCGGCCAACATAACGTCCAGACGCAAAAGGGGTTTTATTGATGATCCGTACAAAATCACGGACGAAAATGTGCATCGTATGACCGCTATCGCGTATTCCGTGAAAAAATACGTCCATTTGTTCGAACGCACTTTTTCACGGACAATGTGAAAAATGAGTTCGTCTGACCCTAGCCTTAATCTGCAACCATGCTCTAGTGGACTTGGAGGTATGCTTGGGATCATTGTCCTGTTGAAAGGTCCAACGTCTCCCAAGCCTCAGGTTTGTGACGGACTGCATCACATTGTCATCCAATATCTCCTGGTACTGAAGAGAATTCATGGTACCTTGCACACGCTGAAGCTTCCCTGTACCTGCAGAAGCAAAACAGCCCCAAAGCATGATTGACCCCCCCCCTGCCATGCTTCACAGTAGGCAAGGTGTTCTTTTCTTCATAGGCCTTGTTCTTCCTCCTCCAAACATAGCGTTGATCCATGGGCCCAAACAGTTCTAATTTTGTTTCATCAGTCCACAGAACACTATCCCAAAACTTCTGTGATTTGTCCACATGACTTTTGGCATACTGCAGTCGACTCTTCTTATTCTTTGGAGACAGCAAGGGAGTTCTGGCATGGAGGCCTTCATTACGCAGTGTGCGCCGTATTGTCTGAGCTGAAACTTCAGTACCCACATCTGACAAATCTTTTCTCCATTCCTCAGCAGTCACAAGGGGATTTTTCTGCACTCTACGCTTCAGGTAGCGCACAGCAGTCAAAGTCAGCATATTCTTTCTGCCACGACCAGGTAGCGTTTCAACAGTGCCCTTTGCCTTGAATTTGCGAATGATGCTTCCTATGGTCTCTCTTGGTATGTTTAACATCTTTGCAATCTTCTTATAGCCATTGCCCTTCCTGTGAAGAGTAATCACCTCTTCTCTTGTCTTCCTGGACCATTCTCTTGACTTCACCATGGTTGTAACCACACCAGTAAATGTCTAGAAGGAGCTGAGTATCACAGTCATTTTAAAGCTGCCTAATTGGTGCTTATTATGCTTTATTGCTGCTCCGTGACATCCACAGGTGTTTTCAATACCTGATTGAAAACACTTGAATGAACCTCTATTCTTCAGAGTGGTAGTCTTTAACCACTTCAATGCTGAGGACGCGCTCATTGAGCGCGTCCTCCCATTGGGGTCAGCGTTCGGCCGGGTTCCGGCCGATCGCTGGCCCCCCCGGTGCGGGCTGACATCCTCGATGTCAGCCTGGCATCCGGGACCACAGCCGCCGGATGTGCGGAGGAGGCGCCTGAAAGGGAGGGGGGGAGGTCCTTCGGACCTCTCTCCCTCCCGATCGGCGGCTCTGCGGGGGTTAACCCAGGCATCATTTGGAAGGGCACAGCCTGCCCTTCCAAATGGTGCCTGGCATTAACCCCTGGGGAGCTGGATCGCGAATCGGCGCTGAAAAGCGCCGGTTCGCGATCCTTTCCCGGAGCTGGCCGACATCTTGGATGTCGGCCAAGCCTCCGGGAACTCCCCCTGAGGACTGGAGTCATCGTGCGTAGCACGATGACGCCAGTCCTGGACTTAACCCCTAACTGCCACCAACGGTGGAGATAGGGAGTTCCAATGAACTCCCTATCTCCCGATCCGTGGCAGTTAGGGGTGAATGTTTGGTATGGTTGGATCGGCCAGAGCATGTGAAAAATGTTGTCAAAAAAAAAAAAAAAAATTAAAAAAAAAAAATTATAAAAAAAAAATAAACACTTTTTTTTTTTTTGGTTTGTTAATGCAGCAATATTGTTCCCATTTCAATTATAATGTGAACAATGATGCTGCACTAACAATTTTTGTATGCGGTGCGTTTGT
>RXON01004878.1:0-36641 GCA_009667805.1 Leptobrachium leishanense
CTCGCCCCGCGCACCCCCCGCCCCGCGCACCCCGTCGGCCCCCTCCCGCACCCTCACACCCCTTCCCCCCTGCACCACTCACACCCCTTCCCCCTGCACACACCTCACACACCCCTTCCCCCTGCACACACTCACACCCCTTCCCCCTGCACACCACTCACACCCCTTCCCCCCTGCACACACTCACACCCCTTCCCCCCTGCACACACTCACACCCCTTCCCCCCTGCACACACTCACACCCCTTCCCCCTGCACACACTCACACCCCTTCCCCCGTGCCCACACACTCACACCCCTTCCCCCTGCACACACTCACACCCCTTCCCCCCTGCACACACTCACACCCCTCCCCCCTGCACACACTTCACACCCCTCCCCCCGCACACTCACACCCCTCCCCCCTTGCACACACTCACACCCCTCCCCCCTGCACACACTCACACCCCTCCCCCCGCACACTCACACCCCTTCCCCCTGCACACACTCACACCCCTCCCCCCTGCACACACTCACACCCCTCCCCCCGCACCACTCACACCCCTTCCCCGCACACTCACACCCCTTCCCCCCTGCACACTCACACCCCTTCCCCCCTGCACACACTCACACCCCTCCCCCCGCACACTCACACCCCTCCCCCCGCACACTCACACCCCTTCCCCCCTGCACACTCACACCCCTGCCCCCGCGACACACTCACACCCCTGCCCCCCTGCACACTCACACCCCTGCCCCCTGCACTCCAGGGTCGCAGGCCGAGGCCCCTCACTCCAAGTGGCACCCCGGTTCCCTCTCTCAAGCTCACCCCCTTGCCGGTGTCGTTCTCCCCGCTGTAGCAGCAGCCCATGTCGGCCGAGCAACACCAATCACATGACAAAAACACACAACTTCCGCTTCCGGGACCTCGGGGCGTGACCAGCCTGTTACCACGGGAACTGAGGCGGCCGCGCGAGGGGCATGCCGGGAGGGATTCATCTAAAACGTCATGAGGACGTAAAGAGAGACCGAGAGCGCCCCCTGTATACCACACACAAACCTCTATATAACGACACACACCGTGTATACCACACACAAACCTCTATATAACGACACACACCGTGTATACCACACACAAACCTCTATATAACGACACACACCGTGTATACCACACACAAACCTCTATATAACGTCACACGCCCTGTATACCACACACAAACCTCTATATAACGTCACACGCCCTGTATACCACACACAAACCTCTATATAACGTCACACGCCCTGTATACCACACACAAACCTCTATATAACGTCACACACCCTGTATACCACACACAAACCTCTATATAACGACACACACCGTGTATACCACACACAAACCTCTATATAACGACACACACCCTGTATACCACACACAAACCTCTATATAACGACACACACCGTGTATACCACACACAAACCTCTATATAACGACACACACCGTGTATACCACACACAAACCTCTATATAACGACACACACCGTGTATACCACACACAAACCTCTATATAACGACACACAACGTGTATACCACACACAAACCTCTATATAACGACACACACAAGTGTATACCACACACAAACCTCTATATAACGACACACACCGTGTATACCACACACAAACCTCTATATAACGACACACACCGTGTATACCACACACAAACCTCTATATAACGACACACGCCCTGTATACCACACACAAACCTCTATATAACGACACACGCCCTGTATACCACACACAAACCTCTATATAACGACACACACCGTGTATACCACACACAAACCTCTATATAACGACACACACCGTGTATACCACACACAAACCTCTATATAACGACACACACCGTGTATACCACACACAAACCTCTATATAACGACACACACCGTGTATACCACACACAAACCTCTATATAACGACACACACAGTGTATACCACACACAAACCTCTATATAACGACACACCGTGTATACCACACACAAACCTCTATATAACGACACACACACAGTGTATACCACACACAAACCTCTATATAACGACACACACCGTGTATACCACACACAAACCTCTATATAACGACACACACCCTGTATACCACACACAAACCTCTATATAACGACACACACCGTGTATACCACACACAAACCTCTATATAACGACACACACCGTGTATACCACACACAAACCTCTATATAACGACACACACCCTGTATACCACACACAAACCTCTATATAACGACACACGCCCTGTATACCACACACAAACCTCTATAACGACACACGCCGTGTATACCACACACAAACCTCTATATAACGACACACACAAGTGTATACCACACACAAACCTCTATATAACGACACACACCGTGTATACCACACACAAACCTCTATATAACGACACAACACCTGTTATACCACACACAAACCTCTATATAACGACACACACCGTGTATACCACACACAAACCTCTATATAACGACACACGCCCTGTATACCACACACAAACCTCTAATATAACGACACACACGCCCTGTTATACCACACACAAACCTCTATATAACGACACACACCGTGTATACCACACACAAACCTCTATATAACGACACACACCCTGTATACCACACACAAACCTCTATATAACGACACACACCGTGTATACCACACACAAACCTCTATATAACGACACACGCCCTGTATACCACACACAAACCTCTATATAACGACACACGCCCTGTATACCACACACAAACCTCTATATAACGACACACACCGTGTATACCACACACAAACCTCTATATAACGACACACACCGTGTATACCACACACAAACCTCTATATAACGACACACGCCCTGTATACCACACACAAACCTCTATATAACGACACACAACGTGTATACCACACACAAACCTCTATATAACGACACACACCCTGTATACCACACACAAACCTCTATATAACGACACACACCGTGTATACCACACACAAACCTCTATATAATGACACACAACGTGTATACTACACACAAACCTCTATATAACGACACACACCCTGTATACCACACACAAACCTCTATATAACGACACACACCGTGTATACCACACACAAACCTCTATATAATGACACACAACGTGTATACTACACACAAACCTCTATATAACGACACACGCCCTGTATACCACACAAACCTCTATATAACGACACACACCCTGTATACCACACACACAAACCTCTGTATAACGACACACGCCCTGTATACCACACACAAACCTCTATATAACGACACACAACGTGTATGCCACACACAAACCTCTATATAACGACACACGCCCTGTATACCACACACAAACCTCTATATAACGACACACACCCTGTATACCACACACAAACCTCTATATAACGACACACGCCCTGTATACCACACACAAACCTCTATATAACGACACACACCGTGTATACCACACACAAACCTCTACATAACGACACACACAAACCTCTACATAACGACACACGCCCTGTATACCACACACACAAACCTCTGTATAACGACACACACCGTGTATACCACACAAACCTGTATAACGACACACACCGTGTATACCACACACAAACCTCTATATAATGACACACACCCTGTATACCACACACAAACCTCTATATAATGACACACGCCCTGTATACCACACACAAACCTCTATATAACGACACACAACGTGTATACTACACACAAACCTCTATATAACGACACACGCCCTGTATACCACACACACAAACCTCTGTATAACAACACACACCGTGTATACCACACACAAACCTCTATATAACGCCCCACGCCCTGTATACCACACACAAACCTCTGTATAACGACACACACAAACCTCTATATAACGACACACACTGTGTATACTGCACACAAACCTCTATATAACGACACACGCCCTGTATACCACACACAAACCTCTATATAACGACACACGCCCTGTATACCACACACAAACCTCTATATAACGACACACGCCCTGTATACCACACACAAACCTCTATATAACGACACACGCCCTGTATACCACGCACAAACCTCTATATAACGATATAGGAACACAAAAATTATGTATGGGGTTGGGTATCCACAATACCCAAAAGAAAGTTCTTTAAGAAAATTTATGAAAATATACTCAGCTGCTGCTGGAGAGGCAATTCACTCTTGTACATCCAACCAAGAGGGTAATGAATCTTAAGCAAGTATGGAAAAAAGATACCTCCAGCGCTGCAAGGAATGGTGCATGGTGCTACCACATTTATTTTAAATAAACAAAAAGAAAACCCAAAACAAACGTTTCGGGGACACAGCCCCTTCATCAGTGTATAGTGCCTATACACTGAGGAAGGGGCTGTGTCCCCGAAACGTTTGTTTTCTGTTTTCTCTATATAACGACACACGCCCTGTATACCACACACAGACCTCTGTATAACGACACACGCCCTGTATACCACACACAAACCTCTATATAACGACACACACCGTGTATACCACACACAAACCTCTGTATAACGACACACACCGTGTATACC
The DNA here is from genome assembly GCA_009667805.1 of Leptobrachium leishanense. Classification (NCBI taxonomy): domain Eukaryota; kingdom Metazoa; phylum Chordata; class Amphibia; order Anura; family Megophryidae; genus Leptobrachium; species Leptobrachium leishanense. The sequence goes on from RXON01004878.1 coordinate 4,585, forward strand.
ACATACAAACCTCTATATGGTTTAACAGTCTTCCAGTTGAAGTGGTAGAGGCCAAAACAGTAATTGAATTTAAGCAGGCATGGGATAGGCATAAGGCTATCCTAAACAAAAGATAAATCCAGGTAAAGTATCCATGTAATTGGGCGACTAGATGGGCCGAAAGGTTCTTATCTGCCGACATCTTTCTATGTTTCTATATAACGACACACACCCTGTATACCACACACAAACCTCTATATAACGACACACACCCTGTATACCACACACAAACCTCTATACAACGACACACACCCTGTATACCACACACAAAACTCTATATAACGACACACACTGTGTATACCACACACAAACCTCTATATAATGACCCACGCCCTGTATACCACACACAAACCTCTATGTAACGACACACACCCTGTATATAACGACACACACCGTGTGTCTGGGAGCAGCGCCGCCAGCCGTTCCTCTCCCTACAAGTGGCCGCAGCCTTGCAGCTTGGCCGCTCGCCTGGGATGGGAACCACCTGACCAGCGCACGAGATTGCGGAGTTCACGATCTCGCCAGAACGCGCCTCCGCTGGTCAGGTGGTTTCCGGCGAGCGGCCAAGCTGCATGCTGGCGGCCGCTCGTAGGAGGAACGGCCACAGAGGTGAGAGCTGGGGCAAATATATCCATGTGAGCTGGGGGCAATATATACCCATGTGAGTTGGGGCAATATATCCATGTGAGCTGGGGGGGAAATATATCTATATACCCATGTGAGCTGGGGGCAATATATACCCATGTGAGCTGGGGACAACATATACCCATGTGAGCTGGGGCAAATATATGTGAGCTGGGGGCAATATATACCCATGTGAGCTGGGGGCAAATATATCCATGTGAGCTGGGGGCAATATATACCCATGTGAGCTGGGGCAAATATACAGTTGCAAGAAAAAGTATGTGAATCCTTTGGGATTACGTGGCGTTTTGCATGAATTGGTCATAAAATGTGCTCTGATCTTCGTCGAAGTCACAACAATTTGAAAAACACAGTCTGCTTAAAATAATACAACACAAACATTATATGTTTTCATGTGTTTATTGAACAGAACATGTAAACATTCACAGTGCAGGGTGGAAAAAGTATGTGAACCCCTAGCCTAATGACTTCTCCAAGAGCAGATGACTGCAAGAGCACAGCACAGAATGCTTAAAGAAGAATCCTAGAGTGTCAGCTAAAGACTTACAGAAATCTCTGGCACATGCTAACATTTTTGTTGACACATCTACAATAAGGAAAACATTAAACAAGAATGGAGTACATGGGAGGACACCACGGAGGAAGCCATTGCTGTCCAAAAAGAATATTGCAGCACGTTTGAAGTTTACAAAAGAGCACCTGGATGTTCCACAGCACTACTGGCAAAATATTCTGTGGACAGATGAAACCAAAATTGAGTTGTTTGGAAAAAACACACAACACTATGTGTGGAGAAAAAAAGGCACAGCACACCAACATCAAAACCTCATCCCCACTGTAAAACATGGCAGTGGGAGCATCATGGTTTGGGGCTGCTTTGCTGCCTCAGGGCCTGAACGGATTGTTGTCATTGATGATAAACCCTGGAATTCATTTTTCCAAGATATTTTGCAGGAAAACGTAAGACCATCTGTCCGCCAACTGAAGCTCCGCAGAGGATGGGTGATGCAACAGGACAATGACCCAAAGCATACAAGTAATTCAACAAAAGAATGGCTTCAACAAAACAAAATACACCTTCTGGAGTGGCCCAGTCAGAGTCCTGACCTCAACCCGATTGAAATGCTGTGGCATGACCTTAAGAGAGCGATTCACACCAGACATCCCAAGAATATTGCTACACTGAAACAGTTTTGTGAAGAGGAGTGGTCCAAAATTACTCCAGATCGTTGTGCAGGTCTGATCTGCAACTACAGGAAACGTTTGGTTGAGGTTATTGCTGCCAAAGGAGGGTCAACCAGTTATTAAGTCCAAAGGTGCACATACTTTTTCCACCCTGCACTGTGAATGTTTACATGTTATGTTCAATAAACACATGAAAACATATAATGTTTGTGTTGTATTATTTTAAGCAGACTGTGTTTTTCAAATTGTTGTGACTTATTTATTTATTTATAAAGGATTTTACCAGGAAGGATACATTGAGATTTCTCTCGTTTTCAAGTATGTCCTGGGTTCAAGAACATTGAAGTGTAACAGTTACAGAAATACAAAGTAATACAATGCAAGATATTAAAAAAAAAACAACACAAATATACAGATTAACAGAAAATAAATATGTAGAAAAATAATCATTATGTTACATGTATACAGGTGCATTCTGTATTGAGGTATGTTAGTAAGGAGCTCTTGAGTGACATAAGACTGGAAGATTTGATGGTGTCTGGGAGGTTATTCCATATTTGCGGTGCTCTGTAGGAAAATGAGGATCGAGCCGCTGTCTTTTTGTATTGTGGTATTGCAAGTAAGGTGCTGGTCCTGGATCGGAGGTTATAGGATGAGGGAGCTGCTGGGGGAAGCAGTCTAGATCAGAGCACATTTTATTACCAATTCATGCAAAACTCCACATACTCCCAAAGGGTTCACATACTTTTTCTTGCCACTGTATCCATGTGAGCTGGGGGCAATATATACCCATGTATTGTGAGCTGGGGCAATATAGCCATGTGAGCTAGGGGCAATATAGCCATGTGAGCTAGGGGCAATATATCCATGTGAGCTGGGGGGCAACATATCCATGTGAGCTGGGGGCAATATATCCATGTGAGCTGGGGGCAATATATCCATGTGAGCTGGGGGGCAATATATCCATGTGAGCTGGGGGCAATATATCCATGTGAGCTAGGGGCAATATATCCATGTGAGCTGGGGGGCAATATATCCATGTGAGCTGGAGGCAATATATCCATGTGAGCTGGGGCAATATATTTCCATGTGAGCTGGGGCAATATATTTCCATGTGAGCTGGGGAAATATATTTCCATGTGAGCTGGGGCAATATATTTCCATGTGAGCTGGGGGAATATATTTCCATGTGAGCTGGGGGCAATATATTTCCATGTGAGCTGGGGGCAATATATATTTCCATGTGAGCTGGGGGCAATATATTTCCATGTGAGCTGGGGGAAATATATATCCATGTGAGCTGGGGGCAATACTATCTTTTTTATATTGCAGGGGGAAAAAAAGTAAAAATATAGATCTTTTTTTGGGAGGGGGGCCCTTCATGGATTCTTGCACCGGGGCTCTCAGGTTTCTAGTTACGCCACTGCCCCCAGGCCTCTCTAATGCCTGGGACCCACTGATGCATCTTACCTGCAGCAGTGAGTCCCAGGCGGTGCGGCTATCTCTGAATGTTCCCAGGTGCCACCTGGGACCAGCTGCATCAGGTAAGATACTCTGTAATTGCAAGATGGAGGGAATCTGTAATGGGAAGGTGTGGGGTGGGACTCAGTGACTGGCAGCAGCTCTGTACTCCCAACACCATGAGCTGCTGTTCACAATGCACATCTCAGTGAAGCAAAAGGCTGTTGGGTAAGGGGGGGCTCCCTATGTATTGTGGTTTTCTCTGTCCTGTTACATATTTATGCAGCCTTCTTTCTGAATATCTGGTATTCTGTCTATCCATCTACAGTTGTGTTCAAAATTATTCAACCCCCAATGCTGTAAAGGGTTTTAGGGAATTTAGTGTACATTTGTAATTGTATTCAGAATGAAATCCTACAAGGACTTTTTAAAGAACCATATGCAACTAAAATGACATCAATTGGTTTTGTAATACAGTAGTAAATGTTTCTTTTGTGAATTCTTCATTGACACAATTATTCAACCCCTTAAAGACTACCACTCTGAAGAACAGAGGTTCATTCAAGTGTTTTCAATCAGGTATTGAAAACACCTGTGGATGTCACGGAGCAGCAATAAAGCATAATAAGCACCAATTAGGCAGCTTTAAAATGACTGTGATACTCAGCTCCTTCTAGACATTTACTGGTGTGGTTACAAACATGGTGAAGTCAAGAGAATGGTCCAGGAAGACAAGAGAAGAGGTGATTACTCTTCACAGGAAGGGCAATGGCTATAAGAAGATTGCAAAGATGTTAAACATACCAAGAGAGACCATAGGAAGCATCATTCGCAAATTCAATCAAGGCAAAGGGCACTGTTGAAACGCTACCTGGTCGTGGCAGAAAGAAGATGCTGACTTCGACTGCTGTGCGCTACCTGAAGCGTAGAGTGAGACTGCTGAGGAACTGAGAAAAGATTTGTCAGATGTGGGTACTGAAGTTTCAGCTCAGACAATACGGCGCACAGTGCGTAATGAAGGCCTCCATGCCAGAACTCCCAGGCGCACCCCCTTGCTGTCTCCAAAGAATAAGAAGAGTCGACTGCAGTATGCCAAAAGTCATGTGGACAAACCACAGAAGTTTTGGGATAGTGGTCTGTGGACTGATGAAACAAAATTAGAACTGTTTGGGCCCATGGATCAACGCTATGTTTGGAGGAGGAAGAACAAGGCCTATGAAGAAAAGAACACCTTGCCTACTGTGAAGCATGGCGGGGGGTCAATCATGCTTTGGGGCTGTTTTGCTTCTGCAGGTACAGGGGAGCTTCAGCGTGTGCAAGGTACCATGAATTCTCTTCAGTACCAGGAGATATTGGATGACAATGTGATGCAGTCCGTCACAAACCTGAGGCTTGGGAGACGTTGGACCTTTCAACAGGACAATGATCCCAAGCATACCTCCAAGTCCACTAGAGCATGGTTGCAGATTAAAGGCTGGAACATTTTGGAGTGGCCATCGCAGTCACCTGACTTAAATGCGATTGAGAACCTCTGGTGGGACTTAAAGAAAGCAGTTGCAGTGCACAAGCCTAAGAAAGTGACTGAACTGGGGGCTTTTGCCCATGACGAATGGGCGAAGATACCTGTAGATCGCTGCAAGACACTTGTGTCAAGCTATGCTTCACGTTTAAAAGCTGTTATAACTGTAAAAGGATGTTGTACTAAGTACTAAGATTGAATGTCACTTGGGGGTTGAATAAAACTGATAATGATGTGAGCACAGAAAAGACATTTGTGGTTATTTCATTATAAATGTTATGTTATATTTGTCTGACCTACACGTGCCTCTTTGATTTAATTGTAAGCAAGATGACTGAATGATCAAAATCAATGTCAAACCGGCCAAAACACTCAATTTCAGTGGGGGTTGAATCATTTTGAACACAACTGTATATCTGTGTGTCCTGTGTATTTTTCCATCTGTCCTTGTATCCATGTCTTACTCTCCATTTCTCCTCATCTCTCTCCTTTCTCCCTCTCTCTCTCTCCCTTTTACTCTATAAATCTCTCAATCCTCTTCCTTTCCCATCTTCCTCCTGATGTGATAATCCCTGCAGAAAACTAGACTGTACACTGAGAATTCTCAGCAGAATCACACACTGCTTCCTGATCCCGGCCATCCTGCATACCAGGGACGTGCGGTGAGGTCAGTGGCTGGCGAGGCACTGGCTAGTATCAGAGCCAGATATACACAGGTTACATAGGTTCAGGGCTCCCAGGATCTGGCTGCTTTCAGTGCTCCCCAGGATCTGGCTGCTCTCAGTGCTCCCCAGGATCTGACTGCTCTCAGTGCTCCCTAGGAAGCGGCTGCTCTCAGGGCTCCCCAGGAAGTGGCTGCTCTCAGGGCTCCCCAGGAACTGGCTGCTCTCATTGCTCCCCAGGATCTGCATCGTCCACTCCAGGCAGCTATGCATTGCCCCCTCCACCTGCAGGGAGGAGGTGCCAACGCAGTGAACAGTGACACCCCGAGCACAGCTCCGCACCCACTGACTGTGCGAGACTAGGACAGTCGCATGACTGTCCTGCGTCACTCAATGCATGGGAGGCTAGCCTCCCATGGAGGCATTTTTTGAATTGCTTGGACCAATGGTACTTTCCATTGGTCCAAGCTATTCCATTTTTCTTCAGTCCCTCTCTGAAGCACTGCAGAGTGTAGGTTCAGGAAGTAGGTGGCGCCAGACTCGTGCTGCAGACCTCAATCTCGTGGCCAGCTTGAGTTTATGTGATTAGCGTAGCGTTCAGCTACGCAAATTGGGTAGGTTCAGAGAGGGCAGGCTGCAGCGTCAGAGACAGGCGGCGGGGGAACACGGAGCAGGTGAGTTTGTTACATTTTTTTATAATATTTTATTCATTCAGTATTGATTTAAATTAGAGTTGCTTTGTCTACCATCACCCCAGACTTTGAGACACTTATTAAGAGCAAGAAGCTTCCCCAGTTTTCCAATAAGTTCTACTTAAACTAATTGAAACATATGAAATTATTTTACAGCAAACACTTTTGTTTTCACTAGTGCGGTGATTAGGGATGAGCCGAACACCCCCGTGTTCGGTTCGCATTCAAACTCGAACAATTTCAAAAGTTCGAGTACGAACGCAAACACGAACCGAACTCAATGCAAGTCAATGGGCATATATGCAAGAGGGCATATATGCAAGATATTTGCCATAAAAGGTGTATGGGGATCCGGGTAGTGCCCTAGTGGTAGTGGACAGGAAACAAGGACAAAAAGTAAAAAAAAAAAAACGTTTTTAAAGGAACAGTGAGTTTTCCATGAAATAAGGGTTAAAAATAAAAACGAAAAATTCCTTCAAATATCGTCCCTAGGAGGTCCCCATAACCTGCCCGTGATGTGGTGGATTTGTAGGATGTATAGAAACATTTAAAAACAAAAAAATGACATTTCAAATGACGGTAAATGGTTTTCCTTTAATCTATTCATAAACAACTGCTTGGGGCGGCAGACTGTATGAAAAGAGGAGACATTTTAGGACACGCAGAACAAGTTTAGTGATTTTTTTGGGCTAAATTATGGTGAAACTTATGCAGGCTTTGGATGAAAGTAACAATAGGTGCTTTAAAATTGGGCCTTTAGTGTCGGCAACAGTGCCGTCACACCGTAACCCCTCTGTGGTATTGTGGAAGAGTGCAGGATTGGACCCTGCGGTCCAATATTAAAATGATATGAATCTGGTATAGGTGTCAGTGGCAGTGCACCCAAATATTGTGCCTTTGGTGGCAGCAAGTGCCTTCACACCGTAACCCCTCTGAGGTATTGTGGAAGAGTGCAGTGGTGGAGGTTTTGGTAATGCAGAAGAGATCCCCGATCTATTCAGTTACATCAGCAGCTATAACAAAACCGGGTCAGCAATGTTTAGGCACTTGTACTGTGCTACTGTATATGGTGAGAATAGGCACACACCAGTAGCAACAGGAAGCAAACAGAACAGGCAGGGAATACACAGAGAGAATAGTCAAATGGCAGGCAAAGTCAGCAACAGATCGGGTCCTCAGAACAAGCAGGGTCAGTAACAAGTATACAAAATGATTCGGTAAGCTAGCGATGCGGGAATAAAGGCTGAGACACACTGAGCGTGTAGCGACGCACAGCGTAGCGAGGCGAAGAGAAGCCAACATTTTGCAGGCTTGACTTCACTCCACTCCGCCTCCCAGCGTGTCTACACTGCATGACTGCTTAGGCCTGTGACCTTCCTGGCCCATACCCCTTAACCGGACAATAATTAAAAACACAACACTTATATAAATTGGAATGGGCATGGGCCACAGCTTTATTTAAATTAATATATAACTTATAACTTGCAGTGCTTTGTATATTCCCTCTGCCCTATTGCTTAACGCAATAGGCAGTTCCACCAGTATAATAACCAAGAGCTCTTCCCCCCGCAAGCGAGGTTCGTCTCCCCATAGCCTCGCCTGCCAGGGTGTCACGCCCCAAAGCGGGATCTCGGCGACCTCGGGACCCACCTGGTGCCGCCTCGCGGCCTGGACCCTCGCCTGCGGTGGTCGCAGTGGCGCTGCCCCGATCACGGGGATCGCCTCCTCCGGCGTTGGGCGGGTCACGCCTGATCCGAGCGGCCGGTGGGGCCTGTCATGGCGCCGATTTGGAGCCCCAGAACACCACGGTGCCTGACTCCTCACCGCGCGGTTTGAGGGGGCGTGGCCCAGACCAGCATCTGGATCTGGAGACTCCCTTTAACAGGTTGGGGGCGTGGCTGAGCCCTTGACAGGCAGGGGCTGGGATCGCCCCCAGGGTGAGCCTACCTCCCAGATGGGACCCAATAGGGAGGCGAATCATCACCGTTCAGAGGGGCGTGACCACCCCAGCTGCCTATATATACCCAGTCCTTACACACTATCATTGCCACAGCGTCGCTTCTCTTAGGAGTTGTATACCTGCTAAACGAATGCTAATATATCCTTGTTGTGTACCAAACCTGGAAAGTCTCGACTCTTCTTCTGGATATTCCCTACTCTGTACCTCGTCATAGCTTCTACACCTGGTTCCTGCTTCCCGCTCCCCGACCCTGACAGTACGCTGTGGCCAGACCATGGAACCCGTAGAAGTTACAGAGGCGGTACAAGCCCTAACTCTTCAAGTTACCGGTCTCACCAGAACCATTCAGGAATTACATGCGGAACAACAGCAACTGCGAGACCAATTCCATGCAATGGGTCCCCCACCTCCTTACGATCCTGGTGACGAACTCGTTGCACCCCAACCCATCGCTGAGACCACCCCAGAACCTCAGGTTCCCCTGCCTGACCGCTTCTTTGGGGATCGTTCCAAGTTCGAGACTTTCGTTTTAGACTGCCATGTCTTATTCTCTCTCAAACCTCGAACCTACAACTCAGAATTCATAAGGGTCAGAGCAGTCATCTCACTCCTCGGTGGGGAACCGAAAAGATGGGCACACACACTTCTTCGCCAAAATGATCCTTCTCTAGATACCTGGGCTTCATTTTCCCGTGCTTTGGAATCAATGTATAGAGACCCACACCAACGCGATACAGCCCAAACGGTCATCAGAACCCTTAAACAGGGCGTAGGCCCGTCGAAGAGTACATAACGAATTTCGCCACTTTTCTCATCAGACAGGATGGAATGACACGGCACTATTAGATCAATTCCGCTTAGGATTGGCGGACCACCTCAAAGATGAGTTGGCTAGAGTCGGCATACCACCTAATATGGAGGCCCTAATTGATTTCTGTATTCTGGTGGATCGCAGAATGAGAGAGAGACGTCAGGAAAGAGGAGCTACAATCCCTTGGATACCTAGACCCATCTCTAATCTGTCTGAACAACCTTCTGCTTCCACAGCATTGGTCCCGGTGCCTAATCCAGGTTCCTCGGTTGAACCCATGCAGATCGGCCTGGTTAACGGACGTCTACCCAGAGCCGAAGTAGACCGCCGTCGCCAACTCCACCTATGCCTCTATTGTGCTGAAGCCAGTCATCAAGTTCGTAATTGTCCTATCAGAAATGTTTCAAGAAGGGGTAAGCCCATTCCTCATGTCATACATGCCATACATACATCTAAGAATCCCTCCCCTCTCTTACTGCTCCCCATCTTATTACAGTGGCAGCAGAAGACGATCCCGCTACAAGCCATGGTGGACTCAGGAGCTAGTGGGTGCTTTCTGGATGAAAAATTATCTTCACTTTTGTCTATTCCCCTTCACAATAAAACCTTTCCTGTGTGCGTTCAACTAGTTGATGGCTCTCATTTGCAGTCTGGACCCATAACACACAAAACCATACCGTTACAAGTCACCATAGGTTCTGAGCATTCTGAGACATTATGCTTTGATATTGTCTCTTCACCTCTATACCCGGTCATACTCGGCCTTCCATGGCTTAAACAACACGACCCTTACATACACTGGTCGTCCGCATCTGTGTCGTTTCTGTCTCCTCGTTGTAAACAAACGTGTCTCCAGAAAACACACACTGTGATGTCCATACTCGACAAAGATATGGTGCAGACTAACGTCTGCCTTCCCAAGGCCTACCATGAGTTCCACGATGTATTCGATAAACGTAAAGCCGAGACACTACCACCAAGACGTCCTTATGACTGTCCTATAGATCTCCTTCCTGGGACCGCCATTCCCTATGGCCGTATCTACCCCCTATCAGAACCAGAGCTAACTGTGTTAAAAGAATATATAAAAGAAAACCTTGAAAAAGGATTCATTCGCCCCTCTACCTCTCCGGCAGGAGCTGGCATCTTTTTTGTAGATAAAAAGGATGGAGGGTTAAGGCCATGCGTGGACTACCGAGACCTCAATAAGATAACGGTAAAAAACCGATACCCCTTACCTCTCATACCAGAACTGTTGGAGAGACTGAAAGGTGCCAAAATATATTCCAAACTGGATTTACGCGGAGCCTACAATCTCGTCAGGATGAAACAAGACGACGAGTGGAAAACCGCATTCCGATCACGCTACGGCCACTTTGAATACACAGTCATGCCCTACGGACTGTGTAACGCACCGGCCACCTTCCAACATTTCATAAATGATGTTTTCAGAGACCTCCTTGATTGTTTCGTTGTCACCTATCTCGACGACATCCTTGTTTTTTCTTCGTCCCTCGAAGACCACCGCTCCCATATGCGTATCGTTCTTCAACGACTCCGCGACAACAAACTATATGCCAAACTCGAGAAATGCATATTTGAGACAACGAAGGTGGATTTTCTCGGATTTGTGCTTTCTCCAGGACAGATCGAGATGGATCCTAAAAAAGTAGAGGCCATCTTGTCCTGGCCCGTTCCTGACACCCGCAAGGCAGTACAACGATTCCTGGGGTTTGCCAATTTTTACCGGAGATTTATAAAAAAATTCTCTAAGATAGTACACCCATTAACCATCCTTACCAAGACTGGAATACCCTTCAAATGGACTCCAGAGGCTCAAGTGGCATTTAACACTCTTCGTATCCGTTTTTCTACCACTCCTATCCTCTCCATGCCTAACCCTCAAACACCCTATTTTTTGGAGGTGGACGCCTCCGAAATAGCCACTGGGACGATCCTTTCTCAACGTGCTGCCGATGGTCTTCTTCACCCAGTGGCATATTGTTCGAAAAAACTCAGTCCGGCTGAGATCAACTACGACATAGGAGACCGCGAGTTGTTAGCAATCAAAAGAGGGCTTGAAGAATGGCGTCACCTACTGGAGGGTGCCTCACACCCGATCACTGTCTATACAGACCATAAAAACCTCGAGTATCTGCGTTCTGCCAAACGCCTCAAACCAAGACAAGCCCGCTGGGCTCTCTTTTTTGCTCGTTTTATTTTTCATGTCACCTACAGACCGGGTCAGAAAAATGGTAAGGCCGACGCCCTTTCTCGCATCCATCACTCATGTAGTATTCCTTCTATCCCCTCATCAATACTACCTTCAAAATGTTTCCTCGGCATCATCCACCCCGTATATGACAAAATTCGCACTCTAACCGCAACCACTTCTTTAGACGTAAATCCTGAAGGCCTTCATATTACCAGGGATCGTATCTTCGTACCAGAAGAAGCTCGCTTCGACGTCTTACATACATGTCATGATTCTCCACAGGCTGGACACCCAGGCATACGAGCAACCTTAGATTTTATTCTTCGACAGTTTTGGTGGCCCTCTGTGGAACTCAGTGTCAAACAATACGTCCAATCATGCCCTACATGTCTCAGAACAAAAGTCAATCATACCAAGACTGCGGGTTTACTCTGCCCCTTACCAGTCCCAAACAGACCATGGACGCAACTAACCATGGACTTCATTGTAGACCTGCCTCCGTCCAAAGGTTTCAACACTATCATGGTGGTTGTCGATAGATTGACTAAAATGGCACACTTCATTCCTAGTAAGAAATTACCGACTGCCGGAGAAACAGCCTCCCTATTTTTTACCCATATCTTCCGTCTCCATGGAATTCCCGATACTATAACGACAGACAGGGGAACCCAGTTCACGTCTAAGTTCTGGAAAGCCTTTTGCTCCTTATTACGAATACAGCGGAACCTCTCTTCATCCTTTCATCCACAGACAAACAGAACGGGTCAACCAAATTCTTGAACAGCACCTACGTTGTTACACTTCCTTCCTCCAGGATGACTGGCTCGACCTCCTACCCTCAGCAGAATTCTCATACAACTCTCATAAACACTCTTCCATACGCTCCTCTCCGTTCTATGTAAACTACGGATTCCATCCCACTGCTATTCCCAATATCCCGGTAACCACCACTGTACCTGAAGCAACCAATCGCCTTCTTATCCTCAAGCAAGGATTCCGCCTGGCCGCTACTACCCTACAAGCTGCTCAAGAGACGTACAAAAGAGCTGCGGATAAACGACGACGACGACCTGCTCCGGATTTTCAAATCGGGGACATGGTCCTCCTCTCCACAAAAAACCTTCGATTGCCCTGTCCGTCCAAAAAACTGGGTCCTAAGTTCGTGGGTCCATTTCGAATCCTTAAGAAAATCAACTCTGTTGCCTTTCGTCTTCAACTGCCGGACTCATACAAGATACACCCCGTTTTCCATGTCTCCCTTTTTAAGTCGTATCATCCCGATCCTTTCATCGGCCGCTCTCCTGCTCCTCCTCCTCCCTCTGTGGTGTCGGATTCCCTGGAATATGAAATTGGCCGGATTCTTGACTCCCGTCTGCATAGGGGCAGACTCCAATATTATGTGCACTGGAAAGGGTATGGCCCTGAGGAGCGGTCTTGGGAACCGGTTCAGCACGTGCATGCACCTGCTCTCCTCCGGGCATTTCATCGCTTGCACCCGCGCAGACCGGGCCCTGGTCGCTCCCGGGGGGCGCTCCTTCGGGGGGGGTTCTGTCACGCCCCAAAGCGGGATCTCGGCGACCTCGGGACCCACCTGGTGCCGCCTCGCGGCCTGGACCCTCGCCTGCGGTGGTCGCAGTGGCGCTGCCCCGATCACGGGGATCGCCTCCTCCGGCGTTGGGCGGGTCACGCCTGATCCGAGCGGCCGGTGGGGCCTGTCATGGCGCCGATTTGGAGCCCCAGAACACCACGGTGCCTGACTCCTCACCGCGCGGTTTGAGGGGGCGTGGCCCAGACCAGCGTCTGGATCTGGAGACTCCCTTTAACAGGTTGGGGGGCGTGGCTGAGCCCTTGACAGGCAGGGGCTGGGATCGCCCCCAGGGTGAGCCTACCTCCCAGATGGGACCCAATAGGGAGGCGAATCATCACCGTTCAGAGGGGCGTGACCACCCCAGCTGCCTATATATACCCAGTCCTTACACACTATCATTGCCACAGCGTCGCTTCTCTTAGGAGTTGTATACCTGCTAAACGAATGCTAATATATCCTTGTTGTGTACCAAACCTGGAAAGTCTCGACTCTTCTTCTGGATATCCCTACTCTGTACCTCGTCATAGCTTCTACACCTGGTTCCTGCTTCCCGCTCCCCGACCCTGACACAGGGTGGGCATCTTTTTGCTGTACCTCTCACGCTGTCAGGAAACAAGAGACAGAACACTCCCCCAACACAGGAATATAAAGCCAGGTAAGAGAAACATTGTTGCAAACCTCCACCAATGCTTATCCAGATCTTTACTTAACTGACAGGCACCGGCCATCAGTCATGCTCCCCTTCCTGATAGGTCCAGGGGATTCTTTATGTTTGCTTCTCGCCGCACTGGACAGGAATCCACTAACTAAATTAAAATGTACACACAAAACCGTTTTATTTTCACAAAGCACAAGTTATATAGGCAAAAAAAGTTTCTACTTAATAAAATACATCAAAAATTACTGTTAATTTAATAGGAATAGTATAAAAATCTAAAAAAAAGGTAACCCCTGATCATATATATTATAGGGACACGGAGCGCCATGTATAGAGTAGGGATGCATTGATAGCACACACAGACATATACGTATATATCAACACGCAGATATATAATATATATACACCCACCCACAGTCCTCAGACCATATATACACATACGCACATGGGGGGGGGTGGCATGTGGACATTCTCAACTACATATACCTGCCCTTACCTTCCCCTATAAATTTGCCACAAATATACACACACAAAAAAACAAACCACTGTCTGAGACCCCGCGCAGCCCACATGCCACCCCCCACCTCAACCTGGCTGAATGTATCTAATATATATAATTAAATACATTCAGCCAGGTAGAGAAAGAAAAAAAAAAGGTTTTATTTTATGTTCCTGGGGACGTTTAAAAATGTCCTCGGATTTTTTTTTTTTTAGAAATGTATCGCCTTACCTTAGCCTGGTGGTCAGTGGGGGCTCCCTGGATCCTGGTTGGGGGGGGCTGCCATGGCCGCAGGTGCAGTGGCTCCCTCCCTGCGCTGCCTGTCTCTGCCACATGCACCCAGGCAGCTAGCCCGCACAGTCGCAGCTCTGTCATCTGGCAGCCGCATGCTCTTCAAGGGGATCCTTGGGAGGCCCCAGCAGGCTGCCCTCTACAGTGCCTGATTAGAGGGCCGTGTCTGCCTGATGTTTTAGTAACAAGAATGTTTTATCCCATAGGCTTCAATGTTAAAAATATTCCTGTTTTAATTCAATATCTAATAAACCATTGCTTATAATATTCTGCAGTAAAGAGTCTCTTTATTTCTAGATTTTTTTTGTATTTTTTATACATTTTTTCAATTTTTTTTTTTTCCAACTTTTGACGAATGTCCCAAAAAGTTCGAAGTTCGCGAACGGCCGATGTTCGATGCGAACTCCGAACAGATCCAAACCGAACAGCTCATCCCTAGCGGTGATTACTGCACTATCCTTTTTGGAAAGAATCCCTGTTTACAAAATTGTTTAAAAAGTGCACACATTGTAGAATTGCGCACGTTGTTTTGTGGAATAAATTATACTGTTTCATAAATTCAATTATTTTTGGGTCGTGACTTAATGACCAAGGACAATTGTGGGTCCTGAGGGTCCACAGGTTGAGAACCACTGCTCTATATAACACACACCCTGTGTACCACACAAATCTCTATATAACGACACACACAAACTTCTATATAACGACACATACCATGTATACCACACACAAACTTCTATATAGCGACACACAACCTGTATACCACACAGAAACCTATATATAACGAGATGTATACCACACACAAACCTCTATATAACGACACACACCCCTGTATACCACACACAAACCTCTATATAACGACACACACCCCTGTATACCACACACAAACCTCTATATAACGACACATACCCTGTATACCACACACAAACTTCTATATAGCGACACACACTGTATATACCTACTTATGTATAAAGACACATACTGTGCAAATAAACACAAACCTCTCTGTGTAAAGATGCACATACCCTGTGTAAAGACGCACATACCCTGTGTAACAACGCACATACCCTGTGTAAAGACGCACATACACTACTACAACTACTACAACGACAACTATACACTAGCACTGGTGTGGATTTTTATATATTATATTCTTTACTGATCCCAATAAAGCAGCATATATTACGCATATACGGTATTTGAATGACAAGAATTCGTAACGCAGGAAAAACACGCGGCGGTAAAAGAAACGGTTAACCCCCTCGGTTCTGGAGTGTAAATCCCGTAAATAATAGCTCAAAAATATGTATGTGTGTTGTCTAGGGTACCCGGGTACTGTGTTCAACTGGCCAGTGAATGAAACAAAACTATCTTCGACTAGTCACCGTTGGGGCCCTGTGAATTTAAACAATATTGCAGCGTGCGTTTCTTTATTGGAACTGCGGCCTGGAGGCCTCTCACCAATCCGATGAACGAAACTGTCCAGCTCTCGATACCTCGGCCACAAGATCTTCTCTGCTGTGTACTGGGACTCCGTGCTGCTGAATCTGCTCTCAGCTTGCCCAATCTCCGCAACTGGAACACCGATCCGCTGCCTGCACTCCCAATCGATCAGCGCAGCCTCCTAACACGGGGTCCTGCCGGAACTAGCTTTTTCCTCCAGAACTCTCAGCGCTGGGCAGGTAGGTCTGAACGTGATTACTGTCCCGATCTCCAGCACCCGTAAGACAGCATCTGTACTCCGGCCTGGTTGTGATCCCTGACAGCTCTAACGTGCGTCCTCCACCTTTCACTGCTCCACTCACTCTGCTTCTGCCTTGCAGGAGGCTGCTGATCCCTTTCCTCTTCCTGTACCACCCCCTTCCTGTCCTCACACAAAGGATGATGGTACATGTAGTTCGGATTTGTCCAGCATAGTCTAACAATGTCTCTGTCTCTCTCTGGTGGCAGCAATAGTTCAATGCACCAGAATACAGTGGTTTTTAAAGCAGCGCTACACTCTCCCCCCCTTACACTCCCTTGGAGGGACCCAAGAGTTTAACAGATACATAACATTGCAATATTTACATTAAGCAATACATTCAGGTTCAGTAGCAAACATATAATGGGTCAGATATACATCCTCAAGCTGACTCATGTTCCTGACTACCTCAGCTAGCGTAGCAGACACTTCGGGCAGCCTTCGCACAGTGGTAACAGCTTCTTCAGTGCTATGTCCCAGTGAATCGTAGGTAAGTCTCTGAGGGGGCCGGATGGAACATTTTGACTCCAGTTCAATCATCTCCTCTTCGGGTGGAAGTGCCACATTTACGGGCTCAATTATCTCAACTATAACTGGAGCAGACACCTCCTCTGAGTATGAGCCTTCAAGTGAAGGCATAGAACTCTAATCTATGGACGTATCTTCTGGAACTACAGGAACTTCCGAGGTCTCAGGTACTTCAAATCTGAATTAAGGAGCCTCAGGCCTCAGGTTACTTTCACACCATTCAGAAACTGGAATGACTTCTTCAGGCTCAGGCGGGCACACCCAGTCCAGACAAAAACTTCCTTCTTCACTGTTCTCCTCACTTTCTTCAACAACCCGTGACTGCTGAGACCGAGTAACGGGAGCCGAGCGAGGAACAGGCGAGTTCGGCAAAGAAAGTTTGTCTCCAACTGGTATCCTTACAGCTTCTCTCAAAGGCAACAGATGATTTTGGTGCCAGTTCTTTAGAGGCCCGGCCTTTCCGTCTGGCCAGATTTGGTAAACTGGCAGACCAGGCAGTTGCTTGCAGACAATTTAAACTTGAGAACTCCATCTATCCGCCAGTTTGTGCCTTGCAGAAACACCCAAGTTCTTCAACAAAACCCTATCACCGGGTAGTAGATCCTGGAGTCGTAGTTTCGCTTAGTTCCTCTGTTCTCTGCCCCCTGAAGTCAAACGGGCCTGTTCAAATGCAGAAGCCAAATGTTTTCGGAGTCTGACCACATAATTTTTATGAGAGGCCACAGATGTCTGATCAAGAGATAGTCCAAATGCCAAATCTACTGGCAGCTGAGCTTCTCTTCCGAACATGAGACGGTAAGGTGAGTATCCAGTAGCGTCACTCTCCGTGCTGTTATACGCATGCACCAGCGTAGCTATGTGACGACTCCAATTCTGCTTCTCTCTGTTGGACAGTGTCCCCAACATATTCAATAGAGTGCGATTAAATCTTTCTGGTTGAGCATCACCTTGGGGGTGATACGGAGTAGTTCGGGTCTTTTGAACAGTTCCAGCAATTGCACAACAAGTCGGCTCTCAAAGTCTCTGCCCTGATCCGAGTGGATTCTCTTTGGTATGCCATAATGAACAAAAAACTTCTCCATTAAAACCTTTGCCACTGTAGGAGCACGTTTGTCTTTAGTAGAGAAAGCTTGGGCATAACGGGTGAAATGATCAGTCACTACTAAAATATTTCCCTGCCCACTAGCATCAGGCTCTAAGCACAGGAAATCAATGCACACCAAATCCATGGGTCCTTGACTCTGCAGGTGGCTCATTGGAGCAGTTTGGGTTGGTAGAGTTTTCCTCTGAACACACCTCAAACACGAATGACAATAACTTTCAACTTCAGATCTCATACAAGGCCAATAAAATCGGTCTCGCACCAGTTTAAAAGTTCTCTCTGCACCCAAATGTCCATGGTCATCGTGCAATGCTCTCAGCACACCTTCTCTGTGCTTGGTGGGGAGGATCAACTGTTGTGTTTCTTCAGCATTGTTCGAGGGGCCCCTTCGGTAGACCACCCCATCCAGCATCTTCAACCGCTCCCATTCTTTGTATACCAATTGGGCTCCTTCCGGCGAATTAGTCAGTAGAATTTCTCTTTGACCCGCATTCATAGCCTTCGCTGTCAAAGCGATCCGAGGATCTCCAGCCTGATCTGCTCTCAGGTCCTGTTTCGAGAGGGTAGGTAGACTTTCATACCTCAGCTGTGTAGGATTACAATAAAGCTCTGGAACACCCGCAGCCATAACTCCTATAGCTTCTGCTTCAACTACTCCCTTGACCCGGCGCTCTGCCCCCTGGCATAAGGCTTGCACCCCATCTGGAGTCAGCTGAGTCCATTCTGTAGTGTAGGGCCTTCTTGACAAAGCATCTGCATCGCGATTATTCACTGAAAAATTCTATTATTCATTATAATTACCATAAACCTTTTCCAAGTTTCTTCTTATATATCAAAACCAAAATAAGAGCTGCGCTACGCCATGGCGGAGACCCCCAAAAAGAATCAATCACAAAACTGTATTGGTCTTTCTCAGAAGTCTGGCTTTCCTCGTTAAGCCAGATCTATTTATTAAAATACACAGAACTTATAGCCAATCAGTGTACAGATACATTACAACATCAAAGTTTAGCCACTCAAAGTACTACCATATATGGTTCACGAGACCTTTTCCCATCTTCCCGCTTCTGCGCACATTTTCCTGCACTGAACATAACAGGAAATCGGCCACAGCTCATATCCTATAGAAGGAAGAACGGTCTATTCAGTATAGACACTAACAAAAATGGAGGGGGGGAATTTCACAGCCCATTTATAAGAACCGGCTTTTTAAGACTAAATATTTATTATATTTACAGGAAATTAAAATCTAACAATTCTTTCCTTTGATCACATATCACCTGTGATCATCTAAAAGATAAACCAAACTTAGACAATTAAACCTGGGCTACAGTGTCCTTGCCTAAGATCATTCTAGATGCTCAGATGGGAAGAAAAAAATTCTGGTATTTACTCCTAAAATACCTCAATACCTTTTATAATGTGGGGAATCCCTTTATGAGCATAAAATACACTTATCTATCTAGATTCACTCTTCCAGCGAACCACTTGGAGCGTAGGCAAAAATACCTAATCTAGACCTTAAATAACTATTTATTCCCATTTCCCAAAATATAATTCACCGAACAAGAAAAATATAATAACTTGAATGTAAAAGTTCATTTATCTAATAAATCAACATGAGTCAGATCTATATCTGTGTGTTTTCCTATGTTCAGCTTCACTCCACAAAACGCATATACACCTGCATTCATACACACATTCAAGAAATACATTCTCGTTTTCACAAATTAAATCCTTTCTCACACTTATCTAGGGGATTAAATAAAAAAAATAATATTCCATAATCTAATACCATAGTCCACAGTGCGAGATCAGGGTGTGGTCTTTTTTTTTTAACATCCCAGCTTGAGACGCATAATCATTGAATGTCATCAGAGCTCCCACCATAGGGACTCCTGAACAAGCTGTCGCTTTGCGCTGGTTGCTTATTACCTGTGACCTTTGACCTTGACACAAAATGTCCATGATTCGTTCCATATGCAGTCATTGTGACTGTCAGGTTTCTTGATGATGTGATATGGTTTTAGCAACAATAAAGAAAATAAAAAAGAAAAGAAAATATGGTATACCCCGCTAATCATATACATCCATTCATTCATTGTCACTCTCAAATGCACGAAAACAATAAAAATGTTAATTTACACAAGAAGAGACACAGATAATAAATTTCAAAATGTCCCCGCGAAGCCTGTCGGCCTCACGCAATAAAAAAATTATACTACTTCTGACTCATTGTTAGAGAAAAATATATATACGCAACTTTGGCTTAAAAGGGAAATAGCCGAAGTGCATATTCCACCCTTTTATTAAATATAATTTTTTTTTTTTTTTAATTACTATCCTATTCAGTCTTGTTCGGTGTTGTGAAACAAACCTGGCATTTATAAAACACACCAATCCTCAAATGAAATAAAAAAAATAAAAACAGCATTAATTTTATCTAATTAAAACTTTCCATTTACCACTATATATGTCATGAAACGTATTTATGCAAATGCATTAAATTATATGTTCCTAAATACATTAATGAACTCTAATTTTAATTGGATGTGATCTTCAATAATCCTAAATGTGTCAGGGAATTTTGAACAATATTGATTGTAACTAAACAACAAAAATAACAAAATAAAAAATAATAAAAGACACAAAATAATTATTACTTAGACGACATCAGAATATAAAAAATACATTATCTTCTTTCTTTGTCTTCTGTCTTATTGGTTGAAAATAACAGTTTTGTAAAACTGACATGTCTTAAGTTGTATTTCCAAATCAATGATCTTCTATAAATAGCATGATTTATTGATGAGTTGTCGATAATCAGATTGTTTTATTGCCTGGTGTCTGATAATTCCTTATTATCCGGTTGATGTAACATTGCAATGTGAAATGATAATGTGTTTGGGTAAATTTCCTTCAATTCCAACATCTTTATCAATATTGGTATCACATAATCTTCCATCTAGCTTGAGCAAAGTTGGCATGCATGGGTAATTTTCACCTAAAGTAAAAACTTGGGAAAAAAATGTATTATTAACCTGTCAAAAACTTTAAAATTCATATGGTTAAAATACTTTTAAAATGGAGAAAAAAATGCAACACATTTTTGGACACAAAGAAAAGGAGTGGTCATGAGTGAGACAACACGGAGGAGAGGAGGGGTCATGAGTGAGACAACACGGAGGAGAGGAGGGGTCATGAGTGAGACAACACGGAGGAGAGGAGGGGTCATGAGTGAGACAAAATGGAGGAGACTAGGAAAAGAATGTGAACTTCAATTCAAATTAAAAAAACACAACAAAAATATCATGAACTGGGAAATAAAGTATAGAAGGGCATGTTTAAAACTTGACGCGTTAATTAGCACAAAGTTCTCAGAGGAAACTCAGAGAAAAAGATTCTTAATAAACATCTAAAACTACAATCATTATTTAGGATATTGGTTAAAAACAAACATTCAAACGTGAGGTGTCTGTGCAGCTATTTTACAACCTGTTTTATTCCCTCCAAGAATATTCAATGGAGGCAAAGTTATACGCTATTGCACTTCACACCAAAAGACAAAAACATCAGACAGCAAAAAAAATAAAACTAGACATCTGGCTACCACTGCAGAAAAAGAAAACAAATCAAACAATACTCAGATACCAAACTACAACCTTCCATCTCCCTTAGTCAACTAAAATAAAACCAAAAAAACCACCTTCTTTTATTTGAAATCTGCCTAAATTCCTTTGTACAGCACTACTAAACCTGTAGGCGCTTTCCTTTAAACTTTCACTCAAATCCTTCAGCTTTATATCACTTCATCCCCTTAGATTCCAAACAACCAAACATGAACCTTCATATATATATATTCCATTATACAAGTTACAAAACTGTAAATGATCTCAGTCAGCCATTTTGGCAAAACGTATAACCTATATTAAGGTGCGGTCAATCCCTTAGTGCTGGACTCAAACAAAGACCAGAGGAAAATAACCGACCACGCCTCTCTTGGGAAAATGTACAACTTTGAGCCCTTTACCTAGATACACTACTTTTTTATTTATATAACATACATCAATTTAGCCCAATTCCACAACAGTTACAGTTACAGTTTTATAAAGCACTAACAGCTCCAGAATTCAACTGCTACTACAGTCTTTCAAGGCATTAGACACATGTCATTTGTATATACTATTCAATTATCCCAAATAGATACTCACAGAACAACAAAAATAACTACATATTCCATTCTCCAACTTGCACTGCTAGAAGACTACTAGCATTCAAAGAAAAAAAAGTCCTTATACAAACACATAATAACATTATACATTACAAATAAAGAGTTTCTTTTAATTAAATAAAAAAAGAACAAAGAGAGAAAAAATGAATGTATGAGAAAGAGAAAAAAAGTTAGCAGGCGCTTTTGAAAGTCTATCAGGGTTATCCAAAGAGATTCGAAAAGTCACCGCACGTTCGGTGGCTTTTCGTTCTCTTCAATTCGGTTCCTTTTGCCGATTGCATTTTGGTGACCCTGCGGTGTATTCAGCAAACAGCACAGGGTCCCCGAATTGCAGGGAAAGGCTGCCGAAAACTAACCGAATGCACGCTGAAAACAAGCAAAAACATCTGGATTAACCTTCGAAAAGGAGCCGAACATGAGCCGAACAGGAGCCGAATCACACAGAGCCGAAGCAGCTGTGACGTAGAGGAGGCGGTGAATAAATTAGCAAAACCATTTGTATGAATCTGGGAAAATGAAACGCTGTTTGCAAAGAAACTACTGAGCGAAAATGTCTGAAATTTTCACAGGAGGTCCAGGGAATGATAATAAAGAGGCTGTTACAAAAAAAATAAGTAAACTGGAAAAAAAATCAAAAAAAAAATCGGACTTTTAGAAAAAAAAAAAAAAAAGGAAAAATGCTTAAAGTATCCTAAAAAATCTATAAATAAAGAGACTCTTTACTGCAGAATTTTATAATGAACGGTTTATTAGATATTGAATTAAAACAGGAATATTTTTAACATTGAAGCCTATGGGATTCTCCTGAATAAACCTGCCGAATTAAACCACCGAATGGCAGGGCATTAGGGGAACCTTTCACTGCTGGTTTGTGTTCTCTGAATAGCCGAAGCAGTGCTTTTTTATGGGGATTTCACTGCCCTCGAACAGGGACCGAACAGGCACCGTATGTGCAGGCAATTCGCCAGGATTTGGCGAATTGCCTGCTCTCTGGATAGCCAAATGGTCAGGAAAGGTAACCGAACGCTGATTTTCAGCGTTCGGTTACCTTTCACAAGCAATTCGGATCTCTTTGAATAACCCTGACTGTCTCCATTTCCTGTGCCTTTTTTTTTTTTTTTTTTTTACACGAGGCAAGGCAGTAATGACACAGAAACAAAGAAACCTGGTTTACGAAAAGCAGTCCCTATACATAAATTACATATAAAAAACATAATATCAAAACTACGAAATACAAAACATCAAAGATAAACACATACATTAATAGTTAGTAAAGACAAACATTTAAATAAACAGACGCAATCAATGGCCAGAAACAAAATAAAAAATAAAACAAAAACAAACATGCAATCTGAAAGAAAAAACAGTTAGCAAATCCTTTAGAATCAGCGCGCAAACACATGCAGCAAAAAAATAAAGAAAAAAATGGCAGCAGCGCGCGAGAAAATAAAAATAAAAAATTAAGAGGAAAAAAAACCTGTCTCTCAATGGGAGATTAAATCAGTTGATATACAAGAAGAAAATCGAATCAGTTAAAATAAAATTCTCACAATTACAGGATATGGACGACCCAGAAACACCAGAATTGAAGTACAAGATAGACACAGAACGGAGACAAAACAACTAGAAACATCTCTTTCCTTTTTTATGAGTTCAATTTCCAGCAAATACAAATACTCAACACACCGGGCGAGTTCAAACACACGTGAGGTCCTCAAACGATTTTCCTTTACTTACAATACATAAAATGACAAAAACAAATCAAGACAAAGAGTCCAACCTTGCACCAAAAAAAATAAATAAAAAAAATCAACAAGCTCTGAACCATAGCTTTAACTTCAAGGAAACCAAGCCTGGAGGCAAGTTCGCAAAATCTGAACAAGCAAATGTAAGAATACATTCAAATGTAAAGATACACTTAAATATAAAAATACATCTGAATGGCAAATCCCACTTCAGACAACAACTGAAAAATTCTATTATTTTAATTAAAATCTAACATTCACTCCAGGGCGATACTTAAGGCTGAACCCTGATAAAGCAGCCAACCACCGATGTCCCGTTGCATCCAGTTTTGCAGTAGTAAGGACGTACGTAAGAGGATTGTTGTCAGTCTTTATCACAAAGTCGGCCCCATACAGATAATCTTTCAGCTTGTCTACTACCGCCCACTTCAAAGCTAAGAACTCTATTTTGTGGGTAGGATAGTTCTTCTCTGAAGGCGTAAGGCTTCGGCTTACATACGCTACAGGCCTCAACAATCCATCATATTCTTGATATAAGACTCCCCCTAGACCTTCTCTGATGGCATCCACATGCAATTCGTATGGCTTATGAGGATCAGCGTAAGCCAGGACAGGAGCTTGAGTCAGACTCTCAGCTTCCCAAAGGCACTTTCACATTGATTAGTCCATTCTTCTTGGATGGATTCTCGAGCCTTCCTTGGCCCTTGAACTGACGAACTTCGATCAGGGGCCTTGGAGCCTTCTCCCACTTCTTCTTTTCGTAGGCGCTTATTCAAAGGTTGAGCTACCTTAGCAAATCCTGCTACGAATCTTCGGTAATATGAGCAGAACCCCAGAAAGGATCTAAGTTCGGTAACATTCCGGGGTCTAGGCCAGGAAGCTACGGCTTCCAACTTCCGAGGATCCGTCGAAACACCTTCTGCCGAAACAACATGTCCCATCGCAACCTCCAGACTGTCCGATGACTTCGGATCCAATTTCTAACTTCACCTGTAGATATCCATCATAGGGAAGCTTCTCAGTTCCAATACCCCAGATCTCAAGGTCCTTTAACTTCTTTAAAGGTATGTGTTTCAAGTGCTTCTCGTAGAAGTCTCGATAGATCAACATCACTTGAGCACCGGAGTCTAACATAGCTTTAGTGTAGACTCCCTCTACTTGGATTGGAACGATGGGAGAAGGACCTATCAGCTGGTCAGGAAACTTGCTTGTAGCAGCAGGAGATATAGACCCAGTTCGCTGTACCCTAGCCTTCTTCCTGACTCGTGGAGGTTCTGGGTGTGCATTGCTTTCCCATGACATAGGACCGGATACTAAGGGGGTAACTCTTTCAGTCTTGGTAGGCCCAGCATTTGGCAAGGATCCGGGCCCTCTCAGCCTTTCGGTTCTAGCTTGACATTTGGAGCGGTTTTCGACCATCGGGCACCTAGTTTGCTCCCTCACTTGGGCCCTCTGGCGTTTCCTGCCTGTGAGGTAGATAGCAGCCCTTCTAAGGCCTTTAGGAACTCTTCAACTCTTTTTCCTTCAGGCCTTTGGTTTTTACACTGTGCTCTGAAATGACCCATTTCTCCACAACTGAAACATCTCTTTGAAGACGGAGGCGCACTTGCTCGTGGTGATTCAATGTCCATGACTATGCTTAACCCTATCTGGCTATTTTGCTCCTCACTCCATAATTAACCCTTTAATTGCGGTATCCACAGAGACTGGAATCCCGGAACGAGCCCCCACGTGTAGCGCTCACTCCCGGAGGAACCGCTGAATAAACCTCGGGTTAGTCTCACCGCACTAGGAAATAACTATACACCAGCACTGTTGTGGATTTATATATATTATATTCTTTACTGATCCCAGTAAAGCAGCATATAATACGCATATACGGTATTTGAATGACAAGAATTTGTAACGCGGGAAAAACACGCGGCGGTAAAAGAAACGGTTAACCCCCTCAGTTCTGGAGTGTAAGTCCCGTAAATAATAGCTCAAAAATATGTATGTGTATTGTCTAGGGTACCCGGGTACTGTGTTCAACTGGCCAGTGAATGAAACAAAACAATCTTCGACTAGTCACCTGTCAGGGTTCAGACTGATTGATGCAGCAGGTGTGGTAGTGAGCCCAAGATGCAGTGAGGCAGGTTTGTAAGATAAACAGAGTTTATTAAATAATAAACACCAGGACATAAAGACACAAGAGATCTGAACAGGACACTAGAGACTGGGCACAATGGGGAATAGCTATAGGAGGAAGAGAGGAGATGCAGGAAAATGAGGTGGAGGCCAAAGGGATGGCTGAGAGTAGTGGGAAGGGAGGTTAAGGAGAACTAAAGATGAGAGCAGTTAGAAAGCAGGAGAAATGAGGGATAGCAAGAGGAGACTAAAAGATACAGGAGAAGTGAGCAGAAGGAGACACAAAGGGAACTTAACAGCACATGGGGTAAGCAATGAATAAACATATATACATAAACACAGGATTATGGAAGCAATGGTATCAGACAGGGGGCAGGCAATAGAATGGTCGTGGGCAAAGCAGGGGGTCTAGGCAAGGCGGCAATCAGGGTGGTCAAAGTCCAAAATCAAGGGTTTCTGGTAGCCAGGGGTTCAAGATGGGGGGAATCAGGATGCACAGGAGGGTTACCGGCTTGAAGGGTAAATGACCAGGATATGGAGGGTCCTCAGGAAAGGCTTTGGATCAGGCGTTTCTGGGATCAGCTCTGCAATGTAATTCAGTCTGGGACTTCAATGAGGAAGTCCAGGGTAGAGGGTGTGACTTCCTTAAATGCAGGATAGATTAGGGAGGATGAAGGGCAGGTGAGGTTCCAGGGTTAGAATGTCAGAGTCCAGGAATGTGTAAAGTCTTGAAGGACATGCAGGATGTGGCTTAGAAAGGGGGCGCCAGGGGGTCAGGGCCTCTAGGACCTGACATCACCGTTGGGGCCCTGTGAATTTAAACAATATTGCAGCGTGCGTTTCTGTATTGGAACTTCGGCCTGGAGAGGCCTCTCACCAATCCGATGAACGAAACTGTCCAGCTCTCGATACCTCGGCCACAAGATCTTCTCCTGCTCTCAGCTTGCCCAACTGGAACACCGATCCGCTGCCTGCACTCGATCAGCGCAGCCTCCTAACACGGGGTCCTGCCGGAACTAGCTTTTTCCTCCAGAACTCTCAGCGCTGCGCAGGTAGGACTTAACGCGTTTACTGTCCCGATCTCCAGCGCCCGTAAGACAGCGTCTGTACTCCGGCCTGGTTGCAATCCCTGACAGCTCTAACGTGCGTCCTCCACCTTTCACTGCTCCACTCACTCTGCTTCTGCCTTGCACGAGGCAGCTGATCCCTTTCCTCTTCCTGTACCACCCCCTTCCTGTCCTCACGCAAAGGATGATGGTACATGTAGTTCAGTTTTGTCCAGCATAGTCTAACAATGTCTCTGTCTCCCTCTGGTGGCAGCAATAGTTCAATGCACCAGAATACAGTGGTTTTTAAAGCAGTGCTACACACACATACCCTGTGCCCTGTGTAAAGACACACATACCATGTGTAACGACGCACATACCCTGTGTAAAGCTGCACATACCCTGTGTAAAGATGCACATACCCTGTGTAACGACGCACATATCCTGTGTAAAGACACACATACCCTGTGTAAAGATGCACATACCCTGTGTCAAGATGCACATACCCTGTGTAACGACGCACATACCCTATGTAAAGACGTACATACCGTGTGTAACGATGCACATATCCTGTGTAAAGACGCACATACCCTGTGTAAAGATGCACATACCCTGTGTAACGACGCACATACCCTGTGTAAAGACGCACATGCCCTGTGTAAAGACGCACATGCCCTGTGTAACGACGCACATACCCTGTGTAAAGACGCACATACCCTGTGTAGCGACGCACATACCCTGTGTAAAGACGCACATACCCTGTTTAAAGACGCACATACCCTGTGTAAAGACGCACATACCCTGTGTAAAGATGCACATACCCTGTGTAAAGATGCACATACCCTGTGTAACGACGCACATGCCCTGTGTAACGACGCACATGCCCTGTGTAATGACACACATACCCTGTGTAAAGATGCACATACCCTGTGTAACGACGCACATACCCTGTGTAAAGACGCACATACCCTGTGTAACGACGCACATACCCTGTGTAAAGACGCACATACCCTGTGTAGGCACGCACATACCCTGTGTAACGACGCACATACCCTGTGTAACGACGCACATACCCTGTTTAAAGACACACATACCCTGTGTAAAGATGCACATACCCTGTGTAACGACGCACATACCCTGTTTAAAGACACACATACCCTGTGTAAAGACGCACATACCCTGTGTAAAGACGCACATACCCTGTTTAAAGACGCACATACCCTGTGTAAAGACGCACATACCCTGTGTAAAGACGTGCATACCCTGTGTAACGACGCACATACCCTGTGTAAAGATGCACATACCCTGTGTAAAGACGCACATACCCTGTGTAATGACGCACATACCCTGTGTAACGACGCACATACCCTGTGTAAAGACGCACATACCCTGTGTAATGACGCACATACCCTGTGTAACGATGCACATATCCTGTGTAAAGACGCATATACCCTGTGTAAAGACGCACATACCCTGTGTAACGATAACGACGCACATACCCTGTGTAACGATGCACATACCCTGTGTAAAGACGCACATACCCTGTGTAACGACGCACATACCCTGTGTAAAGACGCACATACCCTGTGTAAAGACGCACATACCCTGTGTAAAGACGCACATACCCTGTGTAACGACGCACATACCCTGTGTAAAGACGCACATACCCTGTGTAAAGACGCACATACCCTGTGTAAAGACGCACATACCCTGTGTAACGACGCACATACCCTGTGTAACGACGCGCATACCCTGTGTAAAGACGCACATACCCTGTGTAAAGACGCACATACCCTGTGTAACGACGCACATACCCTGTGTAAAGACGCACATACCCTGTGTAACGACGCACATACCCTGTGTAAAGACGCACATACCCTGTGTAAAGACGCACATACCCTGTGTAAAGACGCACATACCCTGTCTAAAGACGCACATACCCTGTGTAAAGACGCACATTACCCTGTGTAAAGACGCACATACCCTGTTTAAAGACGCACATACCCTGTGTAACGACGCACATACCCTGTGTAAAGACGCACATACCCTGTGTAAAGACGCACATACCCTGTGTAACGACGCACATACCCTGTGTAAAGACGCACATACCCTGTGTAACGACGCACATACCCTGTGTAAAGACGCACATACCCTGTGTAAAGACGCACATACCCTGTGTAAAGACGCACATACCCTGTTTAAAGACGCACATACCCTGTGTAAAGACGCACATACCCTGTGTAAAGACGCACATACCCTGTGTAAAGACGCACATACCCTGTTTAAAGACGCACATACCCTGTGTAACGACGCACATACCCTGTGTAAAGACGCACATACCCTGTGTAAAGACGCACATACCCTGTGTAAAGACGCACATACCCTGTGTAAAGACGCACATACCCTGTGTAACGACGCACATACCCTGTGTAAAGACGCACATACCCTGTGTAAAGACGCACATACCCTGTGTAAAGACGCACATACCCTGTGTAATGACGCACATACCCTGTGTAACGACGCACATACCCTGTGTAAAGACGCATATACCCTGTGTAAAGACGCACATACCCTGTGTAACGATAACGACGCACATACCCTGTGTAACGATGCACATACCCTGTGTAAAGACGCACATACCCTGTGTAAAGACGCACATACCCTGTGTAAAGACAGACCCCCTGGATATATAGAGGAGCCTTAAAAACAGCCATTAGGGGGGATAAAGGGACAGAGGGGTTTGAGCCACTTGAGTCTGGCAAAGCATCCTGGGAGTTGTAGGGGCCATATTACAAGGTTGGTGTTAACTTAACCAGATCCATTACAGTCTATGGAGTCGCTATGTTTACAGCAGCTTTGTAATGTGGGTGCTAGGCGCTGTCTCTGCTGTAGGGGGCAGTTAGGGAT
The DNA here is from genome assembly GCA_009667805.1 of Leptobrachium leishanense. Classification (NCBI taxonomy): domain Eukaryota; kingdom Metazoa; phylum Chordata; class Amphibia; order Anura; family Megophryidae; genus Leptobrachium; species Leptobrachium leishanense. Next base: position 34,237 of record RXON01004878.1, read on the forward strand.
GCTGGTGGGGGAGGGGGTATGCAGTCACACTGTGCACCTCTGCCCCCTGACATTGCTGTTTGTTTTCCAGGGCTTTGTGTGTTGACACAGGATTTTTCCAGGCTCTGACACAGCACGTCATATGGTGCTGCACGAGTCTCCATTCTATAGCCGGCCGCCCCATCGCATGATTTTACCAACTGTACTGTCCCTTTAACTCTTACAGTGCCAGAAATGAGCAACACTGCGCCAGGCGAGTGACGGCACGTGACTGGGGGGGGTACTGAATGGTAGATGGACACCTATAATATATTCATGCTGATGGGCAGTGCATGAAAAGTGCCACCCCGTTGCATGTATAATCCATACCCTACAGGTAAGAAAACGACTGCCTTTCTTGACACTGGCAACGCGCCGCAGGTTTCGGGAGGTGCCGGCCTGTCTTCGGGCTAAAGAGGTTCGGTACAGATGGGGGGCAGCTGGCACCCTGCTTTTTGCATTTGACAACGTGCCGTATGTTTTTGGCACCCCGGATGAAGTGAGGCCGGTCCTTGCCTCCCTGGGGATCACCCGAGGCCTGGAGCCCGCAGTAGTTAGTGCCTCGACTTCACCCTCTCTAGATCCGGGCTGAATGTCTGTCGCCCCTTCGGTTCCCCTTTGCGGCCGTGTGATGACTCTCCATCTGCTTTTTTCCAGCTTCTGCTGATATTTGTGCCTCTGTACCGGTTCAGGACTTCATATTTTTGGTTTACCCTTTTTTTTATGACCTGCTGAGACTCTTTGTCGTTTAACTCTGTCATATTTCTCTTCCCTTTTCTTTTTGCGGTCCATGATCTCTGTTCTTGGTGGTATTTGCTTGTATCATGTTCACAGTGACTTCTCGTGACCCTGCGAGGGCGTTTCTGTTGGTCAGTTTGTGACCCTGCGAGGGCGTTTCTGTTGGTCGATTTGTGACCCTGCGAGGGCGTTTCTGTTGGTCGATTTATGACCCTGCGAGGGCGTTTCTGTTCGTCGATTTGTGACCCTGCGAGGGTGTTTCTGTTGGTCGATTTGTGACCCTGCGAGGGCGTTTCTGTTGGTCGGTTTGTGACCCTGCGAGGGTGTTTCTGTTGGTCGATTTGTGACCCTGCGAGGGCGTTTCTGTTGGTCGGTTTGTGACCCTGCGAGGGCGTTTCTGTTGGTCGGTTTGTGACCCTGCGAGGGCGTTTCTGGTGGACGATTTGTGATCCTGCGAGGGCGTTTCTGTTGGTCGATTTGTGACCCTGCAAGGGCGTTTCTGTTGGTCGATTTGTGACCGTGCGAGGGCGTTTCTGTTGGACGATTTGTGACCCTGCGAGGGCGTTTCTGTTGGACGATTTGTGACCCTGCGAGGGCGTTTCTGTTGGTCGATTTGTGACCCTGCGAGGGCGTTTCTGTTGGTCGATTTGTGACCCTGCGAGGGCGTTTCTGTTGGTCGGTTTGTGACCCTGCGAGGGCGTTTCTGTTGGTCGATTTGTGACCCTGCGAGGGCGTTTCTGTTGGTCGATTTATGACCCTGCGAGGGCGTTTCTGTTGGTCGATTTGTGACCCTGCGAGGGCGTTTCTGTTTGTCGATTTGTGACCGTGCGAGGGCGTTTCTGTTGGTCGGATTTGTGTCACCCTGCGAGGGCGTTTCTGTTGGTCGTTTGTGACCCTGCGAGGGTGTTTCTGTTGGTCGATTTGTGACCCTGCGAGGGCGTTTCTGTTGTCGGTTTGTGACCCTGCGAGGGTGTTTCTGTTGGTCGATTTGTGACCCTGCGAGGGCGTTTCTGTTGGTCGGTTTGTGACCCTGCGAGGGCGTTTCTGTTGGTCGGTTTGTGAACCTGCGAGGGCGTTTCTGTTGGTCGATTTGTGATCCTGCGAGGGCGTTTCTGTTGGTCGATTTGTGACCCTGCAAGGGCGTTTCTGTTGGTCGATTTGTGACCGTACGAGGGCGTTTCTGTTGGTCGATTTGTGACCCTGCGAGGGCGTTTCTGTTGGTCGATTTGTGACCCTGCGAGGGCGTTTCTGTTGGTCGGATTTGTGACCCTGCGAGGGCGTTTCTGTTGGTCGGTTTGTGACCCTGCGAGGGCGTTTCTGTTGGTCGATTGTGACCCTGCGAGGGCGTTTCTGTTGGTCGGTTTGTGACCCTGCGAGGGCGTTTCTGTTGGTCGGTTTGTGACCCTGCGAGGGCGTTTCTGTTGGTCGATTTGTGACCCTGCGAGGGCGTTTCTGTTGGTCGATTTGTGACCCTGCGAGGGCGTTTCTGTTGGTAGGTTTGTGACCCTGCGAGGGCGTTTCTGTTGGTCGATTTGTGACCCTGCGAGGGCGTTTCTGTTGGTCGATTTGTGACCCTGCGAGGGCGTTTCTGTTGGTCGGTTTGTGACCCTGCGAGGGCGTTTCTGTTGGTCGATTTGTGACCCTGCGAG
>RXON01004880.1:0-59917 GCA_009667805.1 Leptobrachium leishanense
TAACTCTAAGATCTAGAGCCTTATCAGATTTCTAGACTTTGATCAAAGACAAATAATCACATAATTTTTCTGTTTTTTTTCTCTGCCTAGCAACAGTTGAGGAGACCATGACTGTTGCTTAAAGGACGTAACATATTTTATCCATCAGGCACATGTCATATGAAACAATTACAAAAAAATTATATAAGTGAAATGTTTTATTTTATCCTTTTTTATTCCAAAACATATGGTACGGTGCTGCCATCTGTCTCTGTGGATGAGTCAACCATATGAGCTAAAAAAAATCATGTGAATCATGGCAATCTTGGCGGATTCCTCAACATTCTGGCTCGCTAATGTACTGTTAGTTATATTGAAACCATATGAAAATTGCACGTATGAAGTACAGTCAGTCGGCATGGCCTGTTAGAGATTGATCTATACATTTGACACTTTATACGGTACACCACAAGGAGAATCGTTTTCAAAATTGTGCAAACAATAGGAATACTTTCTGGAAATCTCATTATCATTTTCTCTCTTTAACCAAATTTTCATTACCACTAAACAGCTCATTTTAAGATCTTTAGCCACATTTATGAGGAATAACATAGTTTTTTTAACGATAGAAATGTAAGTTAAGCAGAAATAGCAGCTCCCAAACACCAAACTGTTTTGTAGCCATTATGGAAATCTAATTCTGTAAGCATTTTATCCAGAAAAATGGCAAAATCAGAATAAAGTCATGAAGACATTGGTTTTAACCATATAATCTACTGTCAGAAAGTCTGGGCATAAAACCAGGATGGCTGAGTAGTTAAGGTGTTGGACTTAAGATCCAATGGATGTATGTCTGCATGGGTTTCGAACCCCACTCCTGGTAGAATTTTAAAGGAATTGGGGATAAATGTAAAAGACGTCTTGCTAAAACCACAAAATATTTAAATGCAAATTGCAGACAAGAGAGGCTCACGTATACTGTAACATACAAAGATACAAATATGAATACAATGGTTTCAAAACAATTATCTAATGTCACAGACATTAAACGTAATAATAGGATGGCTGAGTGTAGGGGCGCTAGAGCAGATGCTCAGAGTTTTATGCATGCTATCATACCTTACCATGTAGACATATTCCAATTAATTAGAACAATATAATGGCCATAAAATTGAAAGATTTCAGGTGTAATCCAGAAATTATCCACAAGATGTGTACATAAAACATTATTCTGTATAAAAGAATCTTAAAGTGAAAAAATGATGAGAACAGCTGCGTTTGATATTCTAAGATCCTAGAGCCCTTATCAGATTTCTAGACTTTGATCAAAGACAAATAACACATAATTTTTCTGTTTTTTTACTCTGCCTAGCAACAGTTGAGGAGACCATGACACTGCTTAAAGGGACTTAACACATTTTTATCAATCAGGCACATGTCATATGAACAATTACAAAAAAATTATATAAGTGAAATGTTTTATTTAATCCTTTTTTATTAAAACATATGGTACGGTGCTGCCCCATCTGTCTCTGTGGATGAGTCACCATATGAGCAAAAAAAATCATGTGAATCATGGCAATCTTGCGGATTCCTCACATTCTGGCCTCGCTATAATGTAACTGTAGTTATATTGAAACCATATGAAAATTGCACGTATGAAGTACAGTCAGTCGGCATGGCCTGTTAGAGATTGATCTAGCATTTGACACTCTTATACGGTAAACCACAAGGAGAATCGTTTTCAAAATTGTGCAAACAATAAGAATACTTTCTGGAAATCTCATTATCATTTTCTCTCTTTAACATTTTCATTACCACTAAACAGCTCATGTTAAGATCTTTAGCTACATTTATGAGGATATACATAGGTTTTTTTACGATAGAAAGTAAGTTAAGCAGAAATAGCAGCTCCAAACACCAAACTGTTTTGTAGCCATTATGGAAATTCTAATTCTGTAAGCATTTATCGAAAAATGGCAAAATCAGAATAAAGTCATGAAGACATTGGTTTTAACACAATAATCTACTGTCAGAACATTCTGGGAATAAAACCAGGATGGCGAAGTGGTTAAGGTGTTGGACTTAAGATCCAATGGATGTATGTCTGCGTGGGTTCGAACCCCACTCCTGGTAGAATTTTAAAGGTATTGGGGATATACCTTGCTAAAACCACAAAATATTTAAATGCAAACTGCAGACAAGAGAGGCTCACATATACAAAAATACAAATATGAATACAATGGTATCAAAACAATTATATAATGTCACAGACATTAAACGTAATACTAGGATGGCCGAGTGTAGGGGCGCAAGAGCAAGATCATACCTTACCATGTAGACATATTCCAATTAATTAGACAAATAAAAGGGCCATAAATTGAAAGATTTCAGGTGTAATCCAGAAATTATCCACAAGATGTGTACATAAAACATTATTCTGTATAAAAGAATCTTAAAGTGAAAAAAAGTGATGAAGATCAGCTGCGTTTGATATTTCTAAGATCCTAGAGCCCTTATCAGATTTCTAGACTTTGATCAAAGACAAATAATCACATAATTTTTCAGTTTTTTTACTCTGCCTAGCAACAGTTGAGGAGACCATGACACTGCTTAAAGGGACTTAACACATTTTATCAATCAGGCACATGTCATATGAAACAATTACAAAAAAACATAATATAAGTGAAATGTTTTATTTTATCCTTTTTTATTCCAAAACATATGGTAGGGTGCTGCCCCATCTGTCTCTGTGGATGAGTCACCATATGAGCTAAAAAAATTCATGTGAATCATGGCAATCTTGGCGGATTCCTCAACATTCTGGCCACGCTAATGTAACTTTAGTTATATTGAAACCATATGAAAATTGCACGTATGAAGTACAGTCAGTCGGCATGGCCTGTTAGAGATTGACCTACATTTGACACTTTATACGGTACACCACAAGGAGAATCGTTTTCAAAATTGTGCAAACAATAAGAATACTTTCTGGAAATCTCATAATCATTTTCTCTCTTTAACAAATTTTCATTAACACTAAACAGCTCATGTTAAGATCTTTAGCTACATTTATGAGAAATAAAATCGTTTTTTTTAACGATAGAAATGTAAGTTAAGCAGAAATAGCAGCTCCCAAACACCAAACTGTTTTGTAGCCATTATGGAAATTCTAATTCTGTAAGCATCTATCGAAAAATGTCAAAATCAGAATATAGTCATGAAGACATTGGTTTTAACACAATAATCTACTGTCAGAACAAACTGGGCATAATACCAGGATGGCAGAGTTGTTAAGGCATTGGACTTAGGATCCAATGGATGTATGTCTGCGTGGGTTCGAACTCCACTCCTGGTAGAATTTTAAAGGTATTGGGGTTATACCTTGCTAAAACCACAAAATATTTAAATGCAAAGTACCCTACCATATGTTTTGGAATAAAATAGGATAAAAAAGGATAAAATAAAACATTTCACTTATATAATTTTTTTTGTAATTGTTTCATATGACGTGCCTGATTGATAAAATGTGTTAAGTCCCGTTAAGCAGTGTCATGGTCTCCTCAACTGTTGCTAGGCAGAGTAAAAAAAAGAAAAATTATGTGATTATTTGTCTTTGATCAAAGTCTAGAAATCTGATAAGGGCTCTAGGATCTTAGAATTATCAAACGCAGCTGTTCTTCATCACTTTTTTTCAATTTAAGATTCTTTTATACAGAATAATGTTTTATGTACACATCTTGTGGATAATTTCTGGATTACACCTTAAATCTTTCAATTTATGGCCATTTTTTTTGTCTAATTAATTGGAATATGTCTACATGGTAAGGTATGATAGCATGCATAAAACTCTGAGCATCTTGCTCTTGCGCCCCTACACTCAGCCATCCTAGTATTACGTTTAATGTCTGTGACATTAGATAATTGTTTTGATACCATTGTATTCATATTTGTATCTTTGTATGTACAGTATACGTGAGCCTCTCTAGTCTGCAATTTGCATTTAAATATTTTGTGGTTTTAGCAAGACGTCTTTTACATATATCCCCAATACCTTTAAAATTCTACCCGGAGTGGGGCTCGAACCCACGCATACATACATACATCCGTTGGATCTTAAGTCCAACGCCTTAACCGCTCGGCCATCCTTGTTCTATGCCCAGACATTTCTGACAGTAGATTATTGTGTTAAAACCAATGTCTTCATGACTATATTCTGATTTTGACATTTTTCGATAAATGCTTACAGAATTAGAATTTCCATAATGGCTACAAAACAGTTTGGTGTTTTTGAGCTGCTATTTCTGCTTAACTTACATTTCTATTGTTAAAAAAACTATGTTATTCCTCATAAATGTAGCTAAAGATCTTAACATGAGCTGTTTAGTGGTAATGAAAATTTGTTAAAGAGAGAAAATGATAATGAGATTTCCAGAAAGTATTGTTATTGTTTGCACAATTTTGAAAACGATTCTCCTTGTGGTGTACCGTATAAAGTGTCAAATGTAGATTAATCTCTAACAGGCCATGCCGACTGACTGTACTTCATACGTGCAATTTTCATATGGTTTCAATATAACTACAGTTCCATTAGCAAGGCCAGAATGTTGAGGAATCCGCCAAGATGCCATGATTCACATGATTTTTTTTAGCTCATATGGTGACTCATCCACAGAGACAGAGGGGGCAGCACCCTACCATATGTTTTGGAATAAAAAAGGATAAAATAAAACATTTCACTTATATAATTTTTTTTGTAATTGTTTCATATGACATGTGCCTGATTGATAAAATGTGTTAAGTCCCTTTAAGCAGTGTCATGGTCTCCTCAACTGTTGCTAGGCAGAGTAAAAAAAATAGAAAAATTATGTGATTATTTGTCTGTGATCAAAGTCTAGAAATCTGATAAGGGCTCTAGGATCTTAGAATTATCAAACGCAGCTGTTCTTCATCACTTTTTTTCACTTAAAGATTCTTTTATACAGAATAATGTTTTCTGTACACATCTTGTGGATAATTTCTGGATTACACCTGAAATCTTTCAATTTATGGCCATTTTATTTGTCTAATTAATTGGAATATGTCTACATGGTAAGGTATGATAGCATGCATAAAACTCTGAGCATCTTGCTCTTGCGCCCCTACACTCAGCCATCCTAGTATTACGTTTGATGTCTGTGACATTAGATAATTGTTTTGAAACCATTGTATTCATATTTGTATGTACAGTATACGTGAGCCTCTCTTGTCTGCAATTTGCATTTAAATATTTTGTGGTTTTAGCAAGACGTCTTTTACATATATCCCCAATACCTTTAAAATTCTACCAGGAGTGGGGTTCGAACCCACGCAGACATACATCCATTGGATCTTAATTCCAACGCCTTAACCACTCGGCCATCCTGGTTTTATGCTCAGACTTTTCTGACAGTAGATTATTGTGTTAAAACCAATGTCTTCATGACTTTATTCTGATTTTGCCATTTTTCTATAAATGCTTACAGAATTAGAATTTCCATAATGGCTACAAAACAGTTTGGTGTTTGGGAGCTGCTATTTCTGCTTAACTTACATTTCTATCGTTAAAAAAACTATGTTATTCCTCATAAATGTAGCTAAAGATCTTAACATGAGCTGTTTAGTGTTAATGAAAATTTGTTAAAGAGAGAAAATGATTATGAGATTTCCAGAAAGTATTCTTATTGTTTGCACAATTTTGCAAACGATTCTCCTTGTGGTGTACCGTATAAAGTGTCAAATGTAGATCAATCTCTAACAGGCCATGCCGACTGACTGTACTTCATACGTGCAATTTTCATATGGTTTCAATATAACTACAGTTACATTAGCGAGGCCAGAATGTTGAGGAATCCGCCAAGATTGCCATGATTCACTTGAATTTTTTTAGCTCATATGGTGACTCATCCACAGAGACAGATGGGGCAGCACCGTACCATTTGTTTTGGAATAAAAAAGGATAAAATAAAACATTTCACTGATATAATTTTTTTTGTAATTGTTTCATATGACATGTGCCTGATTGATAAAATGTTTTAAGTCCCTTTAAGCAGTGTCATGGTCTCCTCAACTGTTGCTAGGCAGAGTAAAAAAACAGAAAAATTATGTGATTATTTGTCTTTGATCAAAGTCTAGAAATCTGATAAGGGCTCTAGGATTTTAGAATTATCAAACGCAGCTGTTCTTCATCACTTTTTTTCACTTTAAGATTCTTTTATACAGAATAATGTTTTATGTACACATCTTGTGGATAATTTCTGGATTACACCTGAAATCTTTCAATTTATGGCCATTTTATTTGTCTAATTAATTGGAATATGTCTACATGGAAAGGTATGATAGCATGCATAAAACTCTGAGCATCTTGCTCTAGCGCCCCTACACTCAGCCATCCTATTATTACGTTTAATGTCTGTGACATTAGATAATTGTTTTGAAACCATTGTATTCATATTTGTATCTCTGTATGTACAGTATACGTGAGCCTCTCTTGTCTGCAATTTGCATTTAAATATTTGGTGGTTTTAGCAAGACGTCTTTTACATATATGCCCTATACCTTTAAAATTCTACCAGGAGTGGGGTGCGAACCCACGCAGACATACATCCATTGGATCTTAAGTCCAACGCCTTAACCACTCGGCCATCCTGGTTTTTTGCTCTGATTGTTCTGACGGTAGATTATTGTGTTAAAACCAATGTCTTCATGACTATATTCTTATTTTGACATTTTTCGATAAATGCTTACAGAATTAGAATTTCCATAATGGCTACAAAACAGTTTGGTGTTTGGGAGCTGCTATTTCTGCTTAACTTACATTTCTATCGTTAAAAAAAACTATGTTATTCCTCATAAATGTAGCTAAAGATCTTAACATGAGCTGTTTAGTGTTAATGAAAATTTGTTAAAGAGAGAAAATGATTATGAGATTTCCAGAAAGTATTCTTATTGTTTGCACAATTTTGCAAACGATTCTCCTTGTGGTGTACCGTATAAAGTGTCAAATGTAGATTAATCTCTAACAGGCCATGCCGACTGACTGTACTTCATACGTGCAATTTTCATATGGTTTCAATATAACTACAGTTCCATTAGCAAGGCCAGAATGTTGAGGAATCCGCCAAGATTGCCATGATTCACATGATTTTTTTTAGCTCATATGGTGACTCATCCACAGAGACAGATGGGGCAGCACCCTACCATATGTTTTGGAATAAAAAAGGATAAAATAAAACATTTCACTTATATAATTTTTTTTTGTAATTGTTTCATATGACATGTGCCTGATTGATAAAATGTGTTAAGTCCCTTTAAGCAGTGTCATGGTCTCCTCAACTGTTGCTAGGCAGAGTAAAAAAAAAGAAAAATTATGTGATTATTTGTCTTTGATCAAAGTCTAGAAATCTGATAAGGGCTCTAGGATCTTAGAATTATCAAACGCACCTGTTCTTCATCACTTTTTTTCACTTTAAGATTCTTTTATACAGAATAATGTTTTATGTACACATCTTGTGGATAATTTCTGGATTACACCTGAAATCTTTCAATTTATGGCCATTTTATTTGTCTAATTAATTGGAATATGTCTACATGGTAAGGTATGATAGCATGCTTAAAAATCTGAGCATCTTGCTCTAGCGCCCCTACACTCAGCCATCCTATTATTACGTTTAATGTCTGTGACATTAGATAATTGTTTTGAAACCATTGTATTCATATTTGTATCTTTGTATGTACAGTATACGTGAGCCTCTCTTGTCTGCAATTTGCATTTAAATATTTTGTGGTTTTAGCAAGACGTCTTTTACATATATCCCCAATACCTTTAAAATTCTACCAGGAGTGGGGTTCGAACCCACGCAGACATACATCCATTGGATCTTAAGTCCAACGCCTTAACCACTCGGCCATCCTGGTTTTATGCCCTTACGTTTCTGACAGTAGATTATTGTGTTAAAACCAATGTCTTCATGACTTTATTCTGATTTTGCCATTTTTCGATAAATGCTTACAGAATTAGAATTTCCATAATGGCTACAAAACAGTTTGGTGTTTGGGAGCTGCTATTTCTGCTTAACTTACATTTCTATCGTTAAAAAAAACTATGTTATTCCTCATAAATGTAGCTAAAGATCTTAACATGAGCTGTTTAGTGTTAATGAAAATTTGTTAAAGAGAGAAAATGATTATGAGATTTCCAGAAAGTATTCTTATTGTTTGCACAATTTTGAAAACGATTCTCCTTGTGGTGTACCGTATAAAGTGTCAAATGTAGATCAATCTCTAACAGGCCATGCCGACTGACTGTACTTCATACGTGCAATTTTCATATGGTTTCAATATAACTACAGTTACATTAGCGAGGCCAGAATGTTGAGGAATCCGCCAAGATTGCCATGATTCACATGAATTTTTTTAGCTCATATGGTGACTCATCCACAGAGACAGATGGGGCAGCACCGTACCATATGTTTTGGAATAAAAAAGGATAAAATAAAACATTTCACTTATATAATTTTTTTTTGTAATTGTTTCATATGACATGTGCCTGATTGATAAAATGTGTTAAGTCCCTTTAAGCAGTGTCATGGTCTCCTCAACTGTTGCTAGGCAGAGTAAAAAAACAGAAAAATTATGTGATTATTTGTCTTTGATCAAAGTCTAGAAATCTGATAAGGGCTCTAGGATCTTAGAATTATCAAACGCAGCTGTTCTTCATCACTTTTTTTCACTTTAAGATTCTTTTATACAGAATAATGTTTTATGTACACATCTTGTGGATAATTTCTGAATTACACCTGAAATCTTTCAATTTATGGCCATTTTATTTGTCTAATTAATTGGAATATGTCTACATGGTAAGGTATGATAGCATGCATAAAACTCTGAGCATCTTGCTCTTGCGCCCCTACACTCAGCCATCCTAGTATTACGTTTAATGTCTGTGACATTAGATAATTGTTTTGATACCATTGTATTCATATTTGTATTTTTGTATGTACAGTATATGTGAGCCTCTCTTGTCTGCACTTTGCATTTAAATATTTTGTGGTTTTAGCAAGGTATATCCCCAATAACTTTAAAATTCTACCAGGAGTGGGGTTCGCACAGGCTCACCCGCAGTAGACAATTACGTGCGTTTGTTGCGCTGACATTGTAATACAACGTTCAGCACAAAGGGTTTTGCCCCTCGCGTTAATGCGTTTTTGCGCACGCATTAACTTTTGCGTGAAGAATGTAATAGAGCCCTTTGTGTTTTTGACAATATGTACCCGAATACATACTGTATCTCGACTGCTTTAGCCAACCGTACTGCAGGTTCACTGCATGATGTTTGATCTTGCTTGAGTTGCCCACTGATGACTGTCCGCCCGCAAGGAGAGAGAAAAAATACAACCATATAATAAAAACACAGACTACTTTGTATGTGGAAAGATATTTATTATCGGCCACAGCTACCAACTCAAAATATATCTAAAACATATGAACAAAGAAAGAAGACAGTGCTGTAAGGGGTCATGCCATACCTATACCTCTCCCAAAACTAAACCCAATTTAAACTCTGTCCCCATCTCACTTCCTTCTAATCATAAAATTACACCTACTACCAAGAACCCTTCCTCAGCACTGCCTACCAACCCCCGCTGTGACAAAAAGGGGGACATTAACAACCCACAAGTACTCCAAAAACCACCCAGACTAATCCCTAAAATAACAAAAAAGGGTAGGTGGGTGGGGATGCTGCTCTCCAGATTACCTCAGGAAAAAGGTGCAAAGAGACATTGCGCATGCTCCTTTTAACAGCTCTCTAAACCCCGCCTACTCTCCTTCCCACTCAAGCTACCTACCATCCGGAAAAAACTCCTTGCGTGCTAGCATCAGGGGCAACTCGAGGGCCCTCCACCTGAGTTGTTCCTGGCCTTCATTACCTTAATGTTTTGCCCCAGTTTGGGCTCTGTTACATTCTCCGTGCAAATTCGTACGTGCAGCACTTTTTTTGGCGCGCAGCGTTAAACGTTAATGCATGTAAATTAACGCAGGTATTACAATCCGAGCGCATTTTTTCATCCGTCAAAAAATATCGCGCGTAAAAAAGACGCGCAAAGCACGCGCATTAACATTGCGTGCAGAAATCGGTAGGCAGACTGTTTTTTCACGCGATTCAGCCAATCAGAATTAAGAACCACAATTGTCTCCCGTTCAGTTTAGCGCCTGTCAAAATCAATCTGAGTATATTTGCTGCAGCAATAATTAAAACACGCACAACCTCTCTATTTTATTGTTTGGGTATGTGTAGAATGTGTAACTATACTGTGCTGTATTTTTTTTTTCGTGCTGGTGTATTTCGTTTCGGCCAGGTCGTTCAGATTTGTAGTTACCACCAGCTTTTAAAAGACTTTAAAATTATGCACGCAAACATCCTTCGTAAAAAGTTGCGCATCTATTGCAATACCATCCGCATACCAGCGCACGAATGCATTTGCGCTCACAATGTTAAGTATGGAATGCGCGCACGAACTTGCGTTCGTGCAGGGTTCGCGCGGGTCACTCACGTTAGACGTTAACGCACATCGTATGCGCGAACGTCATAATACGACGTTCAGTGCAAAGGGTTTTGCCCCTCACGTTAATGCGCTTTTGCGTGCGTGCAAAAAACTGCGCGAAGAATGTAATAGAGCCCCTTGTGTATTGTGATTATACCACGTGTGTGTGCAGCCCGTTACATTAGGGTGTGCACCCATGGAACGTTTATTAATTAAAAACTTACGTTTAGAAGATTTTGCACAAAATGCTAATTTTTTATTAGAAATAACAAACCTGTAATCAGAGATACAGTCAGTTTTTACCAGATAAGGTAAAAGGTAAGGTTCATTTACCAGATGGGACATCTAAACTCTCTAAACTCTCATTAAAGGTGGTGAAAGAGGACCTCCTCATCCAACATTAGGGTGTGCCTGAGCACACCAGGCACAACCCCATGCCCACACCTATGGATTATACTATTACAGTGCTAATTAAATTATTTTTTTAAATATTCTAAAACAAAGATCGTTAAAAAAAATCCTTGCATGATATTTATTTACAAACTGTTTCTCTATGTGACTGTTTTGTCTTTTACATAACATAAAGGGAGCCAGGGCTCTTACATTTTTTTATAACGAGTACATAGGGGAGCCAGCCACTGTAAAAGACTAAATGATTAAGTTACACTTACAAACATCATAATTACAAGTTTGATATCACTCAGCATCAAAACAACGTTTTGTAATAAGAATCAATCTTCCAGCCGAGCAAGCATAACATAGTTATTATTCATGCATTTTTTTTAATTAAAATGACTCAATCATGATACTATTTCCTTTCCCAGAAGGGGATATAATAAATTAAAAGGATTACTTAAAATTCAGCTATGCCGGTATTAAACTACAGCCCGTGTTCACTTCGTTATTAACTGTCTGCCTCTGGCAAAAATAACTTACTCGGCTGGTTTAATGTGAAATGGACTGCCAAAACATTAAGCAGATCCATCAGGATAGAATATTAAAAATAATTCTTCCAGTCTAGTGTAGGATTTTCTGTTCTTGATTTTTTTTTCTTTATGCTTCCAAGTTCTTGTTATGGAAATAGAAGGACTTTTTAAATCAATGGACTATGCATTCCGATTACAATATCAGAAGGTTAATTGTGTTAGTAGCATAATACACAAATTCCAAAAAAAAATGAATTTTAAGAAAAATAATTTGCACAACATGGGCCATAGCCTTCTATTTCACAAAAGAAAATATACATAATATAGACAACTTAACACTTAAAAGTAGGGTACATTAACACTTACTGGACACAGTTGCAAAAGGCACATCAAAAAAATGGCAGATTGAAAAAGATTTTTCACATTTAGAAACTCGGTAATAAAGTCATACTTCATACAAACAATTGACACACTTGTGTTGTTTTAGGTGAACTTAGTACAGTAGCCACATCAGGGCTCTATTCCATAGTTGGTGCTAACTTAACCAGAGCTGTTGTAAACTTACCAGAGCCATTATAGCCTATGGAGATTTTAAGTTTACAACAGCTCTGGTTAAGTTAGCACCAACTTTGTAATACTGCCCATAGTCTATGGAGTTGTTAAATTTGCAACAGCTCTGGTAAAGATTACACCAATCTTGAAATAAGGCCTTCAGTTTTCTGACACAAGTATTGATCAAAATACAGGTTCCTTTTTTTTTTTTTTTAAATGAATTTTATTAGGCATTCACAAATATCAGTTCAGACAGAGTCAGCAATGAACATTGAAACGATAATTGTTTTCTGTCAGCATTGTATAAGCCAAACATTTGAAGGGATTAAGGGTGTAAGGTAGGGGATAGTGGAGAGCAGAGGAAAAAGAAAACAAAGAGAAAGGAGAAAAAGGAGAGAAAGAAGAAAAGAAAGAGAGGAGAAGGACTGGGGGTCACCATCAATGCACAATCAAAACAGTGATACGATCAAGGGCATCATGGGTGGAGTCACAACTAGGGATGAGCCGAACACTCCCCGAGTTCGGTTCGAGCCCGAACCCGAACTTCCCATTTGTTCGGGTCCGAACCCGAACCCGAACTCGAACCCAATGCAAGTCAATGGGGCTGAAAATTCGGTTTTTAGAGTGCCCTCCAAGAGGGCATATATGCTACATATTTGCCATAAAAGGTGTATGGGGGTCCGGGTAGTACCCTGGGGGACAGGAAACAAGAACAAAAAGTTAAAAAAAAAACGTTTTTAAAGGGACAGTGAGTTTTCCATGAAATAAGGGTTAAAAATAAAAACCAAAAATTCCTTCAAATATCGTGCCTAGGAGGTCCCCATTAAGTGGCGGATTTCTAGGATGTATAGAAACACTTAAAAACAAAAAAATGACGTTTCATATGACGGTAAATGCTTTTCCTTTAATCTATCCATAAACAACTGCTTGGGGTGGCAGTCTGTATGAAAAGAGGAGACATTTTCGTACAAGCAGAAAAAGTTTACTGATTTTTTTGGCTAAATTATTGTGAAATATATGCAGGCTTTGGATGAAAGTAACAATAGGTGCTTTAAAATTGGTCCTTTAGCGTCCCCAACAGTGCCGTCACACCGTAACCCCTCTGAGGATATGAATCTGATACAGGCGTCAGTGGCAGTGCACCCAAATATTGTGCTTTTGGTGCCAGGCCTGCAAGTACTATCATACAGTAACCCATCTGTGGTATTGTGGAAGAATGCAGGGGTGGACCATGTGGTCCTATATTGAAAAGATATGATTCTGGTCAAGGTGTCAGTGCACCCAGATATTCTGCCTTTAATGCCAGGCCAGCAAGTATCATCATACAGTAACCCCTCTGTCGTATTGTGGAAGAATGCAGGAGTGGACCTTGCGGTCCTATATTGAAAAGTTTTTGATCTGGTAATGGGCGTCAGTGCACCCAGATATTGTGCCTTTAATGCCAGGCCAGCAAGTATCATCATACAGTAACCCCTCTGTGGTATTGTGGAAGAGTGCAGGGGTGGACCATGTGGTCCTATATTAAAAAGTTTTTGATCTGGTAATGGGCATCAGTGCACCCAGATATTGTGCCTTTAATGCCAGGCCAGCAAGTATCATCATACAGTAACCCCTCTGTGGTATTGTGGAAGAATGCAGGGGTGGACCTTGCGGTCCTATATTGAAAATTTTTTGATCTGGTAATGGGCGTCAGTGCACCCAGATATTGTGCCTTTAATGCCAGGCCAGCAAGTATCATCATACAGTAACCCCTCTGTGGTATTGTGGAAGAATGCAGGGGTGGACCTTGCGGTCCTATATTGAAAAGTTTTTGATCTGGTAATGGGCGTCAGTGCACCCAGATATTGTGCCTTTAATGCCAGGCCAGCAAGTATCATCATACAGTAACCCCTCTGTGGTATTGTGGAAGAATGCAGGGGTGGACCATGTGGTCCTATATTGAAAAGATATGATTCTGGTCAAGGCGTCAGTGCACCCAGATATTCTGCCTTGGTGCAAGACTGCCAGGCCAGCAAGTATCATCATACAGTAACCCCTCTGTGGTATTGTGGAAGAATGCAGGGGTGGACCTTGCGGTCCTATATTGAAAATTTTTTGATCTGGTAATGGACATCAGTGCACCCAGATATTGTGCCTTTAATGCCAGGCCAGCAAGTATCATCATACAGTAACCCCTCTGTGGTATTGTGGAAGAGTGCAGGGGTGGACCATGTGGTCCTATATTGAAAAATTTGATTCTGGTAAGGCGTCAGTGCACCCAGATATTGTGCCTTTAATGCCAGGCCAGCAAGTATCATCATACAGTAACCCCTCTGTGGTATTGTGGAAGAATGCAGGGGTGGACCTTGCGGTCCTATATTGAAAATTTTTTGATCTGGTAATGGGCGTCAGTGCACCCAGATATTGTGCCTTAATGCCAGCCAGCAAGTATCATCATACAGTACCCCTCTGTGGTATTGTGGACGAATGCAGGGGTGGACCTTGCGGTCCTATATTGAAAAGTTTTTGATCTGGTAATGGGCGTCAGTGCACCCAGATATTGTGCCTTTAATGCCAGGCCAGCAAGTATCATCATACAGTAACCCCTCTGTGGTATTGTGGAAGAATGCAGGGGTGGACCATGTGGTCCTATATATTGAAAATTTTTTGATCTGGTAAGGCGTCAGTGCACCCAGATATTTGCCTTTTGCAAATGCCAGGCCAGCAAGTATCATCATACAGTAACCCCTCTGTGGTATTGTGGAAGAGTGCAGGGGTGGACCATGTGGTCCTATATTGAAAAGTTTTTGATCTGGTATTGGGCATCAGTGCACCCAGATATTGTGCCTTTGGTGCCAGGCCAGCAAGTATCATCATACAATAACCCCTCTGTGGTATTGTGGAAGAGTGCAGGGTTGGACCCTGCTGTTCAAAAAATAAAATGATATAAATCTGGCACAGGCGTCAGTGTAGCCAAATATTGTGCCTTTCATGGCAGCAAGTGCATTCACACCGTAACCCTTTTGTGGTATTGTGGAAGAGTTCAGTGCTGGAGGTTTTGTGCATGCAGAAGACATACCCGATCTATTCCGTTACTTCGGCATCAGGGGATTGAAAGCTGCTGATCCAGGACTGATTCATTTTTTTAAATGTCAGCCGGTCTACAGAGTCGGTGGACAGACGCACTCTTTTGTCCGTGACAAAACCTCCAGCGGCACTGAACGTCCTTTCGGAAAGCACGCTAGATGAAGGGCAACCTAGTAACTGCATAGCATATTGGCTAAATTCTGGCCAGTGATCCAATCTCAACACCCAGTAAGCCAGTGGATCATCTGCTGGAAAGGTATCCAGGTCTGCCCTTGCCCCTAGGTAGTCCTGCACCATATGGTGAAGACGCTGGCAATGGGTGCTTACATTTGACGTCCCTGGGCGTCGAGGACTAAAAAAATTTAAAAAAGCATCAGTCAAGCGGCCCTGGCCTTCACCACTATTCCTCTGATCACGCGCAGCCTCATAAGCACGTGTGTCAGCACTTGGTAATCTACCAGTGCCTGGAAAGGTGTTACACAAGTGTCGCTTTAGAGCATCCTCAAGTTTTTTCATCCTGTGCTCCCTCCGTGCGGGCAGGATGAGCTCTGCAACTTTCCCCTTGTATCGTCGATCAAGAAGGGTTGCCAACCAGTAATGATCCCTCTCCTTGATAGCATGAATCCTGGGGTCCTTTAGCAGGCTTTGCATCATTAGGGAGCCCATGCAGTGTAGGTTGGAGGTGGCATTAGCTTCCGAGTCTTCCTGGTCAATGAGGATGACCGTATCGTGTACTTCCTCCTCCCAGCCATGCACTAGCCCTTCTGTTTCTGGGAACACAAAACCCTCCCTTGAGGAATCACCACCTTCAATGCCCCCACTACTTAAATATTCCTCCTCCTCCTGTCTGATCTGAGTAGGACCCGCTGGAATGCTGTCTGCGGAAAGACTGGGGCCTTGAGAGCTAGGGAAGGCCTCCTCTTCCTCCCACTGCTCTGCCTCTAGAGACACATCTATAATTCCCCGCAGAGTGTGCTCCAGCAGGAACACTAAAGGAATTGTGTCACTGATGCATGCACTGTCCCTGCTCACCATCCTCGTTGCCTCCTCAAATGGTGACAGTACAGTGCATGCATCCTTGATCATCAGCCACTGCGGGGGGGAAAAAAAACCAAGTTGACCTGAACCTGTCCTTGTGCCATACTCACACAGGTACTCGTTGATGGCCCTCTGCTGCTTGTGCAGACGCTGCAGCATTGCTAATGTCGAGTTCCACCTGGTGGGCATGTCACAGATCAGACCGTTTGTGGGAAGGTGGAATTCTCTTTGAATTTCTGCCAGGCGAACGCTTGCTGGGAATGACCGTCTGAAGTGGCTGCAGACTTTTCTGGTGTGGATGAGAAGCTCTGGCAGCCCTGGGTACTTGGTTAGGAAACGCTGTACCACCAGATTTAGGACGTGTGCTAGGCATGGTACATGCGTCAATTTACCCTTGCGTAGGCCGGAGAGAAGGTTGCTGCCATTATCGCAGACGATCATTCCCAGCTCAAGCTGGCATGGTGTTAACCATCTCTGCACCTGCCCCTGTAGAGCTGACAAAATTTCTGACCCGGTGTGGCTCCTGTCCCCTTAACAAACCAGCTCAAGCACAGTATGGCATCTTTTTGCTTGAGCCATTGCGTACACCCTGTCAGGCGTCGGTTTAACTGCCACTTTGCCAGAGACAGAGAAGGAGGAGGAGGAGGAGGAGGAAGAGGTGGTGGTGATGGAGGAGACAGACCTCATACAAGCAGCTTTCTAGAAGCGTGGTGGATGAACAAGCTCCAGCACAGAGCCCCATCTTGGATCCCTCCCAGCTGCAATCAGAGTTACCCAGTGTGCCGTGAAGGAAATGTAATGACCCTGTCCATGCTTGCTGGACCACGTGTCTAAAGTCACATGCACCTTGCTGCTGACTGCCTTTGCCAATGACTCGATAACATTGTCTTCCACATGCTGGTATAGTCCTGGAATGGCCTTGCGTGAAAAGTAATGGCGTTTTGGAACCTGCCACTGTGGTACAGCACATTCAGCAAATTCATGGAAGGGAGCAGAGTCCACCAGCTGGAAAGGCAGCAGCTGCAATGCGAGTAATTTTGCTAAGCTGGCATTTAGACGCTGTGCTTGGGGATGGTTGGGACTATATTTTTTCTTTCGCTGCAGCAGCTGCGGCAACGTAATCTGACTGCGTAAGTCTTCAGCTACTAGGATGATGTCACATTGTGATGAAGGACCTGCTGGTACATCCATTACTGTAGCATCATCCCTGTCGGTGGAGGTTGTAGGCAATGACATGGCAGGACATACAGTGTGGGTAGAGACAGATGAGGAGGAGGAGGACCTACGCAAAGTTTTGTGCCAACGGGATGTGTGGCACTTATTCATATGTCGCCTCAAGCACGTGGTACCCAAGTGTCCGGTATCTTTCCCACGCTTAAGCCTCATCTGACATAGATTACAAATAGCAATGCTCTACTGCACATTTCTTAAAGAACTCCCAGACAACAGAGTTCCTGCATGTGTTCTTTGAGACAACAGCACTCTGCACCGGAGCAGCTCTGACATGTGATGCCTTGGACTGGCTAGTGCTATGGTTGGTCACAGAGGATGTTGTGCCTCGTGTTTGCTGTGCCTCCTCCTCCCCCTCTTCCTCACTTAATTCCTCTGTTCGATCTGGCACTCAGGTGGAGTCAGTGACCTCATCATCATTGTCATCATCACCCCCTATCTCCTCGTCACTGGAGCCAACTTGGCAGTATGCTGCAGCTGCTGGGGCAACATGAGTGCCAGTTATTTGTGTGTCATCACTGGCACCCCCTTCCTCTAGGTTGATAATACTCCCTTCCTCAACCTCAGAGATTGAATCAGAGCACTGTACTTGCTGCGCATCCTCAAGCAGCATGTCACTCTCATTGTAGTCAAACAATTCAGCTGACTCCTCCGTGTGTGATAGCGAGGCTACGGCAGGAGTAGCTGTGGACATGGAGGCTGCATTAGATGCTTTGGCAGCTGAGGTGGACTGTAAAGCACTAGAAGCCTGGCTGGCAGAGGACTCGGAGGATGAGGATGGCCTGGTTAGCCAATCCACCAAATCCTCTGTATGTTGCTGCTGCTTAAGACGGCCAGCACCAGTTAGAAAGGACAAGCGTGCCCCTGCAGAGGATGCACCATGTCCACCATGACCAGAGGCACAGCCTCCCGACACAGGGGCTGCTTGCCCTCTTATCTGTGTCTGGGAGCGTCTGCCTGTCCTTTTTGTTCTTTCAGACATGGTATGTGATATATAAATTAATATATACAGAACTCTGATTCAACTCTGGTATAAAGATTTAAAGAACTCTGGTATAACTCAGTGAAACACACTGATAGCTGGCAGCCAGTGACAAGAGACAGATCACCTCAATTCACAAATGTTTTGTAGAAATTAGTGAGCCCCAAAATACAGCGTGGTACTGGATGTGTGACGAGACACAGATCACCTCAATTCACAAATGTTTTGTAGAAATTAGTGAGCCCCAAAATACAGCGTGGTACTGGATGTGTGACGAGACACAGATCACCTCAATTCACAAATGTTTTGTAGAAATTAGTGAGCCCCGAAATACAGCGTGGTACTGGATGTGTGACGAGACACAGATCACCTCAATTCACAAATGTTTTGTAGAAATTAGTGAGCCCCAAAATACTGCGTGGTACTGGATGTGTGACGAGACACAGATCACCTCAATTCCCAAATGTTTTGTAGAAATTTGTGACGCCCAAAATACTTGCTGGCAGTGACAAGAGACAGATCAACTCAATTCACAAATGTTTTAAAGAAGTTAGTGAGCCCCAAAATACAGCGTGGTACTGGATGTGTGACGAGACACAGATCACCTCAATTCACAAATGTTTTGTAGAAATTAGTGAGCCCCAAAATAATGCGTGGTACTGGTTGTGTGACAAGAGACAGATCACCTCAATTCACAAATGTTTTGTAGAAATTAGTGAGCCCCGAAATACAGCATGGTACGGGATGTGTGACGAGACACAGATCACCTCAATTCACAAATGTTTTGTAGAAATTAGTGAGCCCCAAAATACTGCATGGTACTGGATGTGTGACGAGACACAGATCACCTCAATTCCCAAATGTTTTGTAGAAATTTGTGACCCCCAAAATACTTGCTGGCAGTGACAAGACACAGATCACCTCAATTCCCAAATGTTTTGTAGAAATTTGTGACCCCCAAAATACTGCGTAGTACTGGCTGTGTGACAAGACACAGATCACCTCAACTCACAAATGTTTTAAAGAAATTAGTGAGCCCCAAAAAGATTTGCTGGCACAGTGACAAGACCCAGAAGATCACCTCAATTCACAAATGTTTTAAAGAAAGTTGTAAACCCCAAAAAAACTTGCTGGCACAGTGACAAGACACACATCACCTAAATTCCCTGATATTTGGTAGAAATGAGACCCCCCAGTAGCGTGGCAGACCGGCAGTAACAAGACACAACTATCTTCTTTGAAATCTCCTCTGAAATGCGTGCAGAATCGGCGCGTGGAAACGTTATATAGTGTGCTGCGGGACTTAGCTCTGTGAGTCCATGATTGGGCAAAATTTGCCCAATCAGGACTCTGAGCGGTGATTGGCATAGTGTAGAACCAGTCTTGCACCAGACCTGTGGTCAGGTGCAAGGCTGTAGCCAATTACGAGCTTCAGGCCAGTGGGAAAATGCATTGTGGTCCATTGTGGTCGAATATGTGGCGAACACCCGGAAATGTTCGGTGTTCACGATTTCATCGAACAGGCCAAGTTCGGGTCGAACCCCGAACCGTCCGAACCCGAACCGCTCATCCCTAGTCACAACCTGAAATAAATCGGTCAATTTATAAGCCAGCATCAATCCAGGGGTCCCATACTTTGTGAAATAGTGGTAGAGTATGTTTTACAACAGCTGTAAATTCATCCATGATCCTAGTGTCCTGTATTTTAGCAGAAACTTAAGCCATGACGGGGAGAGCCTGGAATACAGGTTCCTTTTAATGTTAGGGTTAGAGTTACTTTTAGGGTAAGGGTTTGTATTAGGGTTACTATTTTCTTATCCAAACCTTGTGGTTATATATTCTATGGGGTACTCTTTTAAAAAAGAGAAATAGAATTGGGAACCTGTTACTGCATTTTCTGAGAAAGTATGCAATTTTAACTGAAACTGAAAAAATACAAACATTTTTCACTAGCTTTTTGCTGGATTGTGTCTTATTAATAATATGACTATGCATAAAACACTGACCTTGCTTGCGGCGTGGGAAATGAGAAGGTGAGTAACGACAGTGGTATTGCTCAGTGCTTGCTGGGTTACCCGTTATCCATAACAGAGAGCTTTCAATGCTGCCATGATTTTAAATTGATCATTGCTTTGAAACAATTAGTAAGTAAATAAATAGGGCTCTATTAACTGCTTCGTGCAAAAGCGCACGCGCAGCGCTATTTTTTTTGCGCACAGTGTTAAACGTTAACATGTGTAAATTAACACTGGTATTACAATTCGAGCGCATTTTTTTAAAAAAGACGTGCAAAAACGCACACGCATTAACGCTGTGCTCAGAAATCGGTGGGCAGACGGATTTTTCACACAATTCAGCCAATCAGAATTAGGAACCACAATTGTCTCCCGTTCAGTTTTTGCGCCTGTCAAAATCAATCAATGAGTATATATGTTGCAGCAATAATAAATACACGCACAACCTCTCAATTTTATTGTTTGGGTATGTGTAGAATGTGTAACTATACTTTGCTGTATTCTTTTTTTTTCGGGCTGGTGTATTTGGTTTTGGCCAGAACATTCAGATTTGCCGTTACCACCAGCTTTTCAAAGACATTAAAGTTATGCGCGCAAACGTCCATTAAAATTTGCACATAGATTGTAATGCCATCCGCGTACCAGCGCACAAACACATTTGCGCTCACAATGTTAAGTATAGGACGCGCATGATGATACAACGTTCTGCGCAAAGGGTTTTTCCCCTCACGTTAATGCGCTTTTCGCGTATGCGTTAACGTTTGCGCGAAGTATTTACTAAAGCCCATAATATTTTTTTTGTTTGTGTGGGATTTTTTTTACATGACATTGTACATGGTCATGTTTGCTATTATTAGATAAAACAGACTCTGATATGTCTAATGACTCCTAACATGACTTTATGAGGTGTAAAGAAAGGAAATACAGGGGTCCAAAGGACCCCTACTCTCCTTGTAGCGGTGAAGTGGATTGAGATTGAGGCTAGGGTCAGACGAATGCAATTTTCGCATTGTCAGTAAAAAAGTGTGTCCGAACGCATGGACGTAATTTTTGACGGAATAAGCGATAGCGGTCATACGATGCGCAATTTCGGTCGTGATTTCATACGGATCCAAACCAGGAAACTTTGGGTGTCTGGACGTTATGTAGGCCGGACTTGAGCAGCGTCTGACGTCTCGTAATCACGCGCACACGCCGCTATGCGGACGCAGCGCACTCTGTACGTCAGTACTAGCGGTTCGACGTTCTTGCAAAAATGCGTTCATTTGCCGCTTGCGTTGCGCGGCCGAACTTTCGTGCGGCCATACTTCATGTGTGGGCCTGCATTGGACGTCATTTGCTGCTACCACGACCGTCATAAAGTGCGAGTAAACGCATGTTCGCACTGCATTCGTCTGACCCCAGCCTTAGATGGACCAATGTGTAATAACGCTTTGCTCCATCACCTCCACATTTGGTCCCAGAGTGGGAAATGAGATGATGAGAGTTAGGGCAGTTGCATTGTTTGTTTTGCAAGTAAAAGCACAAAAGCCAACGCCTAGAACAGAGAGAAAAAAAAAGTATGTTTTTCATTTAATTTTAGGTCATTTTCAATTTTTACACATTACGTGGCCATATTTGGTATCGAAGAAAAAGGCAAAGCCTATGACCTTTCCATTGACATCTCGTTGACACTGACCTTGTACAGTGTAATAATCAGAGACAAAGGGCTCCCTGCGAGCCTCGTAGCAGTGCGACGGTTTCGATTTTCAATGAACCAATGCATAAAAATGCATTATGCCATCGCTTTCAAACTTGCTAGCAGCAAGGGAGATGAGAAGGTAAGTTAGTGCAGCATCATTGTTCACGTTATAATTGAAAAGTGAACAATAGTGTTGCATTAGAAAATAAGGAAATTTTTATTTTTACTTTTTTAAATTATATTTATATATGACCTGGTAATTCTTACAGGGTTATTCAAAGAGAATCGAAAAGTCACCGCATGTTCAGTGACTTTTCCTTCTCTTCAATTCGGTCCGATTTGGCGATCCCATTTCGGCGACCCTGCGGTGTATTCAGCAAGCACCACAGGGCCGTCGTAGTGCAGGGAATAGTCGCCGCAAACCCGACGAACACTCACCGCAAAACCTAGCGAACGCTCACCAAAACCCGCAAAAACATCTGGATTAACCCCGACGAACACGCCGGAGAAACCCGAGCAGCCGTTGAACACAGCGCAGAGCAGCCGGCAGAAAAAGCCAACACCGCAGACGCTTGAATGTTTACTGCAGAATAAAATAATGAACGGTTTATTAGATATTGTATTAAAACGGGAATATTTTTAACATTGAAGCCTATGGGATTCTCTGAATAAACCTGTCGAATGAAACCACTGAACAGCAAGGCAATTCGGCAACTTCTCACTGCTGGTTTGTGTTCTCTGATAAGACGAAGCATTGCTTCTCTATGGGGATTTCACTGCCCTCGAACAGGTAACGAACAGGCACCGTATGTGCAGGCAATTTGCATGGTCACAGGCCCATGATGTCTCATGACTTTATCTGCCATCCATACTTGGTTCTGTAGGGAGAAATTGTGGATTAGGAAGAGTGGTGAGCGAGTAGGGTGGATGATTTGTCGATGTCATCAGGTAGAACCGTAATGTCCTCATATACTTTTGACTTCTGCTCAGAGACTAAATTCTGGGTTTATTTATCCCCTGCAGAAATCTATTTTCATTTATGCATTTTATATATTTTCTGTACTGTGCAGCCAGGTCATATCTGATGCTAATACCACCATTTTGTCTTTTTGCCCCAGAGGCGATTGTTTGGTACAGAGTATTAAATAAATTGATAGTGATATATATATGAATGTGTGAGATCAATACAGCACTTAAAATGCTAATGTAGCTCTGGGTTAAAACACTGTTGCTGTAGTACTTATTTTTGGCCACCAGAGGGAGACAAGTGCAATGTAAGACACTGGACAATGGGACTACATTTTCTAGCATGCTTTGTGGCGGGGAACAGGAAGTAGGTGGGCAGGAGAGACTTACATCCGCAGCCTCGTGGAGAGAACAGGCAGAGCGCGCAGAGGAGTGAAGAGAGTAAGACACACGTGAGAGAGACAACGATCGTGACCAGGCCGGAGCGCAGATCGATTCACTTTACTTGCCAAAGACCTAGTGATCCACCGCTAGGAAATTTACACAGATACAGAGTATGCTGAAGGACCCCGAGTTAGGAGACCGCAGATGATCTAATGGGAGTGCAGGCGGTGAGCTGAGCATCTTGGGTACCAATACACGCATACACGTACACTTTCTTGGGGCACAACCTGTACGGGACTCACACTCCAACCACGAAGGGGTTAAAATTCCTTTTTCTTTTCCGCTATGCATTTCTCGCATTACAAACTACTGTAAATATATATACGTATACCGTGCTGCTCTTTATATGCCAGTTTATTCAGTAAATTATATATCTTATAAAATCCACAACAGTGCTGGTGTATATTTATTCCCTAGTGCGGGGAGACTGACCCAAGGTTTAAATTCAGCGGCTCCTCCGGGAGTGAGCGCTACACGTGGGGGCTCGTTTCCGGGATCCAGTCTCTGGAAAAAACGCATTTAAAGGGTTAAATATGGATCCAGACACTGCTGCCAAATGGTGTGAGGAGCATAGTAGTCAGACAGAATTGTGTATAGTCATGGATATTCCTGCAGACATTTGGGCCGAAGATCAGATTCGCCAGGCCGTGGCCGCGCTGACACCAGATCATTGGGGGTTAATCCGACATTAAAGAGAACCCAGATACCTCTCACACGTATATGTTCTTTTTGAGTGGAGAAAGGGTGTTCCAGTGTGTTTTCAGGGCGCGAGCGTAAAGCTGACCGATGAGGTGGAAATTCAACTGATTCAGCCAAGTGCACCACGTGGCGATCCTGCGAATGTTCCCGCGCCCAGTCTGCTGGCCATGATAGGGCCTGAATTTATAGTGGCTATTGAAGATTTGCTGGCTAAATGTCAAAGAACAAGCCCTCCGCACACTATCTTTGGTTATCGACGGTTGAGAAACTTTACAGGAAACGTACCAACTCCGGCGGGAGAAGAAACCTTCGAAAAATCGGTAGAATAGGCGATGCAGGCTCTGGATGAGTGGGACATCCCTGAAGCGCAGAAGAAGCAAAGGATTACTGAGAGCTTAAAGGGACCTGCGTCAGAGGCTGTAAGAAACCTAAAATTGAGTAAGCAAGACTGCACTGCTTTAGATTATCTAAATGTTTTACAGGAAGTTTTTGGGCGAACGGAAGAGGCTGCAGAGCTCGTGTACCAGTATGAACACACCTACCAGTGAAAAGGTGAGAAAATGACTGAATATATGAGGCGCCTAGATAAGATTCTGCACCAGATACTTCTTAAGAAAAGGGCTGAACCGGCCAAAGTAGGTAAGATCCGGATACAGCAGATCCTGAGGGGCACTCAACCTCTAGATCCGGTGATGCTACAGCTGAGAAGCAGGGAAGGTAACCAAGAATTGAAATACCTGGAACTGATCCGAGCTGTCAGAGAGGAAGAGGCTCTACTAGAAGAAAAATCCTTCAGGAGAGGAGAAAGAGCTTACGCACAACCTGTGAGGCATAACGAATGCTTGCAACCTGAAAATGACTCGTTAGACACCTATGGATCCGAAGTGGACGAACAGGAGCATCTGATCGCTTTTAAATCCACAGAGAATGCTGCAAAAGAACTAACCCTTTCTGCACATAGTGAGTTGCACAAGACCATTAAAAAGGTACAAGAAACTCAAGCGGAATTGCAACAGGCGCATGCGGACCTGTGCCGAGCACTTTTGAAGGTGGCAGAGACACAGACCGATATGCAGAAGTTCCTTGCTGACATGCGGACAACTGGAGTTGCTGTGGCATCTGGCCAAGGTCCTTTAACCGAGTCACAGCAAGTAAGTGCGTCTCCATCTTCAAAGAAGAGATGTTTCAGTTGTGGGGAAATGGGTCATTTCCACGCACAATGCAAAAGCCAAAAGCCTGAAAGAAATATGGTAGAAGACCTCCTAAAAGCCTTGGAGGGGCTACTATCTACCTCACCGGCGGGAAACACCAGAGGGCACAAGTGAAGGAGCAAACTAGGTGCCCAACGATCAAAGCCCGCTCCAAAAATCAAGCCAGGACTGAGAGGCCGAGAGGGCCCAGAGTCTGGCCAACTGCTGAACCTGCCAGGACTGAAAGAGTCACTCCCTTAGCATCCGGTCCTACGTCATGGGGAAGCAATGCACACCCAAAACCTACACGGGCCAAGAAGAAGGTCAGGGTACAACAAACTGGGTCTAAACTTCCTGTCACTGCAACAAAGTTTCCTGACCAGCTGATAGGTCCTTCTCCTATTGAGCCAATCCAAGTGGAGGGAGTCTACACTAAAGCTCTGTTGGACTCAGGGGCTCAAGTGACATTGATCTACCGAGACTTCTATGAGAAACACTTGAAGCACATACCTCTACAGAAATTGAAGGATCTGGAAATCTGGGGTATCGGAACTGAGAAACTCCCCTATGACGGGTATCTACAGGTGAAGTTGGAGATTGGATCCGAAGTCATCGGACAGTCTGGAGGTTGTGATGCATTGGCCATTGTGTGTCCTCGGCCTCCAGGGGCAAACAGAAGTTCCATGATAGTGGGGACGAATAATGATCTGGTGCGACGTCTCCTGACTCCTATAGTATTGGAGGAAGGTTCTACAAAGGGAGTACACCCGATGTAACGTCCAGTCTATCAAAGAATGGTCGAAGAACAGAAGGCACCTGCTGAAGTGGGGCGCCTATGGAGATTAGAGGGAACAGAGAAGGTTCTGCAATCAAGAGAAGTAGCAAGTTTCCGGGCTTCAGTCAAGTTGAACGGATCGCAACCAGGCCCCTATGTGGTACTGGAAACCGATTTTAATCATGGGAGTGAAGCCGGAGTGGAAGTAATCCCTGAAATAATCTCCACTAAAGCTTTGAAACGAACACGAGGAAGAGTCTCAGTCAGTGTGTGTAATGTGTCTGATTCTCCAGTAGTCCTGAAAGCACGAATGCCTATCGGGCAAGTAGCGTCTGCTACCCCTCTCTCTCCTACCGATTTAGGAGGGGGAGTGGATAAAGAGATTCCAGATGAAAGGTTCTACCCCAAGGACGCTCCCATCTCACCGGAATGGAAGAAACGTCTTCAGTCCCAGGTCCTAAAGTGGAGGGACTTGTTCTCAAAAGATGAGTTCGACGTGGGCCTAGCTAAGAGTACTGAGCATCGCATTCGATTACAAGAAGACAAGCCGTTTCGAGAAAGGTCAAGACGAGTTCCGCTGGGAGACATAGATGATCTACGAGAACAGCTGAATGAATTGCAAAGAACCAAGGTGATGCAAGAGTCCAGGCGTCCATATGCATCTCCAATAGTAATGGTCCGGAAGAAGAATGGTTCTGTCCGTCTATGCATAGACTATCGCACGCTGAATCGGAGAACCATCCCAGATCAATATGCCACTCCTCGGATAGAAGATGCCTTACAGTGTTTGTCTGGAGCAAAATGGTTTAGTGTACTAGACCTGCGAAGTGGGTATCACCAGATACCAATGCATCCTGAAGACAAAGAGAAGACTGCGTTCATCTGCCCATTGGGTTTCTTTGAGTTCAACAGAATGCCTCAAGGCCTTACGGGGACTCCAGTCACGTTCCAACGGTTAATGGAGAAGACAGTCGGGGACATGAACCTGATCGAAGTATTAGTGTATCTGGATGACATAATTGTGTTCGGGAAGACTTTGGAAGAACATGAGCAACGGTTGGAGAAGGTCTTGAAGAGGCTCCATGAAAAAGGGTTGAAACTGTCTCTGGAGAAATGTCAATTCTGTTTACCTTCTGTTACGTATCTGGGACATGTGGTCTCAGCAGAAGGCGTTCGACAGATCCTCGGAAGTTGGAAGCCGTAGCTTCCTGGCCTAGACCCCGGAATGTTACTGAACTTAGATCTTTCTTGGGGTTCTGCTCCTATTACCGAAGATTTGTAGGAGGATTTGCCAAGATAGATCAACCACTGAACAAGCTCCTACAGAAGGAAGACACAGAAGAAGGCCACAAGGCCTCTGACCGAAATCCGTCGGCTCCAGGGCCAAGGAAGGCTCGAGAATCTATCCAGGGAGAATGGACTTGTCAATGCGAAGGTGCTTTCTTGAAGCTGAAAGAGAGTCTAACTCGAGCTCCTGTCTTGGCTTACGCGGATCCTCACAAGCCTTACGAACTACATGTGGATGCCAGCAGAGAAGGTCTAGGGGGAGTCTTGTACCAAGAGTATGGTGGATTGCTGAGGCCTGTAGCGTATGTGAGCCGGAGCCTTACGCCTTCTGAAAAGAACTATCCTACCCACAAGTTGGAGTTCCTAGCCTTGAAGTGGGCGGTGGTAGACAAGCTAAAAGACTATCTGTATGGAGCCAAGTTTGTGATAAAGATGGATAACAATCCTCTTACCTATGTCCTTACTACTGCGAAGCTGGACGCAATGGGACATCGGTGGTTGGCCGCTCTGTCAGGGTTTCGGTTCAGCCTGAAGTATCACCCTGCGGTGAATAATCGAGACGCCGATGCTTTGTCGAGAAGACCCTACACTACAGAATGGACTCAGTTAACTCCAGACGGGGTGCAAGCTTTATGTCAAGGAGCAGAGCGCCGGGTCAAGGGAGGGATTGAAGCAGAAGCCATAGGAGTTATGGCTGCGGCTGTTCCAGAGTTCTACTGTAATCCTACGCAGCTGAGGGATGAAAGTCTGCCTACTTTCTCGAAACAGGACCTGAGAGCTGATCAGGCTAGAGACCCTTTGATTGCATTAACCGTAAAGGCCCTAAACGCGAACCAACGGGAAATTCTGCTGACCAATTCCCCAGATGGAGCCAGATTGGTATACAAAGAGTGGGAACGGTTGAAGATGTTGGATGGGGTGGTCTACCGAAGGGGCCCCTCGAGCAATGCGGAAGAGACCCAACAGTTGTTCCTTCCCACCAAACACAGAGAGAGTGTACTGCAGTCGTTACACGATGAACATGGACATTTGGGCGCAGAGAGAACTTTTAAGCTGGTGCGAGACAGATTCTATTGGCCTTGCATGAGAGCTGAAGTGGAAAGTTACTGCCATTCATGTCTGAGGTGTATCCAAAGGAAGACCCTACCGACCCGAACCGCTCCAATGAGCCACCTACAAAGTCAAGGACCCATGGATTTGGTGTGCATTGATTTCCTGTGCTTAGAGCCGGATGCTAGTGGGCAGGGAAATATTCTAGTAGTGACTGATCATTTCACACGTTACGCCCAAGCTTTTTCTACGAAAGACCAACGTGCTCCTACGGTGGCGAAGGTTCTAATGGAAAAGTTCTTTGTTCACTATGGCCTACCAAGGAGAATACACTCTGATCAGGGTAGAGACTTTGAAAGCCGGCTTGTTGGGCAATTACTGGAACTGCTGGGAATTCAGAAGACCCAAACTACACCATATCACCCTCAAGGTGATGCTCAACCTGAAAGGTTCAATCGCACGCTGCTAAATATGCTGGGGACAATGTCAAACAGAGAGAAGCAGAGCTGGAGTCGTCACATAGCTACGCTAGTACATGCATACAACAGTACGGAGAGTGACGCTACTGGATACTCACCGTACCGTCTTATGTTCGGAAGAGAAGCTCGACTGCCGGTTGATTTGGCATTTGGGCTATCTCTGGACCAGACGTCGGTAGCTTCTCATAGAAATTATGTGGATAGACTTCGGAAGAACTTGGCCTCTGCGTTTGAACAGGCCCGCTTGACCTCAGGAAACAGGGAACAAAGGAATAAGCGGAACTATGACTTGAAAGTTCGGATACAGGATCTACAACCCGGTGATAGGGTCTTGTTGAAGAACTTGGGTGCTGCTGCAAGGCATAAGTTAGCGGATAGATGGAGTTCTCAGGTCTACATTGTCTGCAAGCAACTACCGGGTCTGCCAGTTTACCAAATCCGACCGGATGGAAAGGCTGGGCCTCTTTAGAACTGGCATCGGAATCATCTATTACCTTTGAGAGAGGCTGTGAGGATGCCAGTTGGAGACGAACTTTCTCTGCCGAACCCGCCTGCTCCACGTTTGACTCCCGTTACTCGGTCTCAGCAGACACGGGTTGTCGAAGAGAGCGAAAGGGACAGTGAGGAAGAAAGCTTTTGTCTGGACTGGGTGCGCTCACCAGAGCCTGAAGAGGTCATTCCAGTTCCTGAACGGTGGGAAAGTAACTTGAGGCCTGAGGCTCCTGAATTTCAATTGGAAGTTCCCGAGACTTCTGAAATCCCTGTAGTTCCTGAAGCCGAGTCTTATGACTACAGTTCTATGCCTTCACTGGAAGGATCATACTCCGAAGAGATGTCTGTTCCAGTTGTGGAAAGAAGAACTGAACCCGCACCTATAGTATTTCCTCCTCAAGAGGAACTGATTGAGCCAGTACCAAAACGCTCTATTCGACCGCCCCAGAGACTCA
Organism: Leptobrachium leishanense; assembly: GCA_009667805.1. NCBI lineage: Eukaryota > Metazoa > Chordata > Amphibia > Anura > Megophryidae > Leptobrachium > Leptobrachium leishanense. Next base: position 29,869 of record RXON01004880.1, read on the forward strand.
CCTACGACTCACCAGGACATAGCACTGAAGAGGCCGTCACCACAGTGCGAAGGTTGCCCGAAGTGTCTGCTATGTTAGCTGAGGTAGTCAAAAGCATGTGTCAACTTGAGGAAGTGTATCTGACCCATTGTATGCTTGCTGCTGAGCCTGTATATGTTGCCTAATGTTATATTGAAATGTAATGCAACTGTTATACCTCCTTGGAGAGACCCAAGAGTTCTAGGAGGGGGAGAGTGTAGCGCTGGGTTAAAACACTGTTGCCGTAGTACTTATTTTTGGCCACCAGAGGGAGACAAGCGCAATGTAAGACACTGGACAATGGGACTACATTTTCTAGCATGCTTTGCGGCGGGGAACAGGAAGTGGGTGGGCAGGAGAGACTTACATCCGCAGCCTCGTGGAGAGAACAGGCAGAGCGCGCAGAGGAGTGAAGAGAGTAAGACGCACGTGAGAGAGACAATGATCGTGACCAGGCCGGAGCGCAGGTGCGGCCTTGCGGAGCTGGAGATCGATTCACTTTACTTGCCAAAGACCTAGTGATCCACCGCTAGGAAGTTTACACAGATACAGAGTATGCTGAAGGACCCCGAGTTAGGAGACCGCAGATGATCTAATGGGAGTGCAGGCGGTGAGCTGAGCATCTTGTGGCAGAAACAGACAAGCAAGACAGCGGATCCGGTGACACAGAATCCCAGTCAGATCGAGCGGAGATACGTCCTGGGTCGAGCAGAGCACAGAGTATCTGGCGGATGGGTGAGAGGCCTTCCCGGCCACAGTAAAAATAATAAAGCACGCTGCAGTTTTGTCAAAACCTACAGGGCCCCAACGTGACTAGTCGAAGACACATTGAAATCATTCACTGGCCAGTTGAATCTTGTACCCGGGTACCAATACATGCATACACGTACACTTTCTTGGGACACAACCTGTACGGGACTCGCGCTCCAACCACGAAGGGGTTAAAATTCCTTTTTCTTTTCCGCTTCGCGTTTCTCGCATTACGAACTACTGTAAATATATATACGTATACCGTGCTGCTCTTTATATGCCAGTTTATTCAGTAAACTATATAACTTATAAAATCCACAACAGTGCTGGTGTATATTTATTCCCTAGTGTGGGGAGACTGACCCGAGGTTTAAATTCAGTGGCTCCTCCGGGAGTGTTTGCTACACTAATATTATAATTTACAGGCCTATTCACTAAAAGGTGAATCTCAGGAGAATTTGCAGGAGAAGAGAACAATCTAGACCAGATAGCCGATTTGGAAAGTGAAATAAATGGGAGAATTTTTCTGGTTTGACTATTTTGACCTAGAATTTTCATTTCTCTTGCCAATTCTCCAGAGTTTCACCTTTAGTGACTAGACCTGTAAGTGATATAAAAGGTGATGCCACAACGGAGATAATAAGAAGTGCAAAAAACACCACAAAAAATACATATATGAATTAATACAGGAAAAAAAACTCTAAATGGCACAATAAATAACAATAGTGATAATAACAAAAGTTCACGTGTAAGCAGTTATGTGAATAAACAAAACATAGAAATAGAATATTTAAATTTCCAATGTTCAAACTTCCTTCATACAGATGTGGATCTCCAAAACAAAAGCACAAATAAAAAAACAACTAATAGTGCAATATTGTAAATAAATGAGAAAACAGTCTTTTCTTTTTGTGATAAAAACATTCTCTAGAGCCATAAAATCCCGCCTGTAGTTTAATCACATCCGATCAACTGAAGGGTGACACGTCCCTTTTTTACAGAGCAACTTTCTGCATAATCGATGACCTCAAAACCAGAAGGATGGAGACGGTGCTCTGATAGCGTAATAAGTCTTTAATACACTCAATGTAATGTAAGAATATTACATGTACTGTACGCTCAGTTGGAAGGGATGCTGAAGCCTCAAATCAACATAATCAGTGTGCAAGGGTTTGAGGGAGGAGTGGAGAGCAGACCCATGTGGCCAATCCCCGACTGTGAGTATTGCTGTCATTAAGATCGTTAAGTGTATTTTCCTAAATTCTAGCTCATATTTCATGCAACCTTGTGTATCATGGGATGTGTAGTTCAAAAACATTTAAAGACACCAGCTTGCACAGAAATAATCTAGATAGAATGTAAAATAGTATTTTCATGCTTTTGATTGGGATTATTAACTTTGTAGCCTTGATGATTTTTAAATTGTCTTTTCCTAATCGCTGCTTGATAATTTATGGCTTTTTAAGCGCTGCTTTACAATGTCTGGCCTTTAAATGCGGTGATCATAGGTCTGCTGCGGTTTTACCTCTGCTGGGGGGGGGGTGGTCATTCTGCTATTGTTTTACCTCTGCTGGTGGGTGTGATTCTCCTGCAATTTTACCTCTGTTAAGGGGTGTCATTCTGCTGCTGTTTTACCCCAGCAGGAAGGTGTCATTTTGCTGCTGTTTTACCCCAACAGGAGGGTGTCATTCTGCTGCTGTTTTACCCCAGCAGGAGGGTGTCATTCTGCTGCTGTTTTACCCCAGCAGGAGGGTATCATTCTGCTGCTATTTTACCTCTGCTGCTGTTTTACGATTGTTGGGGGGTGAGGTCAGTCTGCTGTGTATAAACGTTTCCCATATTGCTGCTGTTAACTTGCTAGTATTCTCAACATGCCTTGTCAATTTTTGATTTAGAATTTCTTAATATAAGACCATGTTAGCACACGTGTGTCTGTGATCATTTATCGGTCGACCCCAATGCAGAATGCATTAAAGTGTGTATTGAGCATTGTAGTTAATATATCCTGTCATCTTTTTGCACCAACAACACCACCTCCAACATCTGCAGCATCACATCCAATGACACTTGTGCACCCCCAGGAGGAGGAACAGGGATATCAAGGCGCCCAGTCCTTCCTTGAACTCCTAGGGATGAAGATTACTTTGCCTCCCTGGACCCTGTGGCAAAGCCTATGGCACAAATGACTCACCACCAACATACCGGTCCCTGGATGTCCCAGCAGCCTGCCACTCCACACAATTGCCACCCCTACCATCATTCCACGACTAAAGGAATCTTCTCACCAGCTGAACAGCTCCACCTTACACCAGCACCACCGTCACTTATGTACCACCGGCCACAGACAGCACAACCCCACCATGCTCTACAGCCTGCTCCGTAAGCTGACCAATTGCCTGATCCACAGTTCTGTCCAGTTGACGAGGGCTCCCTCCACCAGCTGATATAATCTATAGCTGACCTGGGGGACTACCATGGGAGTGTGAAGGACGATGTTCAACTTGTTTTTTCGATGCTGGGGGAAAGGATATCTTTATTGCAGCAGGTGCAACTCAGAAGGGAGATGCAAAAGGGGTTCAGAGACATTAGCACCCAGATGCACCTGACTAGCGGGAAGCTGTCAGTATGGATGTGCAATTCGTTTCATACAGATTCGTTTTTCCTACGAAATTTACCATTTTTATGGGCATTCCGAATCCGAAATTTTGACCACATGAAATTTCGGATTGATTCGAAATTTCGGATCGATTCGAAATTTCGAGTCAAATTTCGAATTGATAAAAAAAATTATTTTTTTAAAAATGCTTAAAAGATCCTAAAAAATCTAAAAATAAAGAGACTTTTTACTGCAGAATATTATAAGCAACGGTTTATTAGACATTGAATTAAATCTGGAATATTTTTAACATTGAAGCCTATGGGATACAACATTTCCCACACTATCGAATTTGAAATCAAATTTCGAATTGATATCAACTATCAAATTGATTTTAATTTACAATACAAGTAATAGTCAGCAAAGGACTTTATGAAACAAATTAATTTAATTTCACTGTTTAATTTGACTCAAGTACAAAATCCGTGACACAGCTTAATATTTAATAGGGATGTACGTGTCGATTCGGACCGATTCGTTTTTTTCACGAATCGGGTCGATTCGGTGCTTCAGATTCGTCCGATGTTCTGAATCGGATCGGCACCAAAATATACAGCATCTGAATTTTTTTCCAATCCGAAACAAAATAATTTCGTTATTTCGTATGAACGTGAAATTTGTAAAATCGCAAGTCATTTTCATTCCATTCATGATTTCAGTTCCATTTTGGTCATTTCGGACATCGTATTTTTCGGTTCCATTGCTCAGGGGTCAAAATTTCCACTCGCCTGCTCGCATTTGGCGAGTGGAAATTAAGGGTGGGCGAGTGGAAATGCACACGCAGGCAGCACGATAAAGTATATCGTTCTGCCTGCGCTGCATATTCCAGTGGCAGTCATTTTTTTTTTTCGGCCGGCAGAAGCCACTTCCGGCACGCTAACAGCTCCATATGCTCTTTTTACTGTCTGTCACTTTTCATGCTACAGCCGGCGTGAAGGGACATCCAGCGTGTAGCAGTCAGGTCCGGTTAAAGGGGGTGGGAGAGGGAATTTGCACCTCCGTGTTGTGGCACTCTGAGGACCAATTGATTCCTCGCGCCGGATGTTTCCCATCTCTGGTTTTCATGCTGTACCCGGCATGCCCTCTGTCTCTCGATGCTACACTCTCACTGACGCAGCTTCGGGGAGACTGGTTGAACCTCTTACTGATCTCAGAGTTTTGCTCGGCGCACTCACCGGATCGTTTGCTGCACCATGTGAACGGATCAAGGGAAACTGCGCCGAGCAAACATCTTGAATCAGTAAGAGGTTCATCCCGTCTCCCCAAAGCAGCATCAGTGAGAGTGTAGCATGGAGAGACAGAGGGCATGCCGGGTACAGCATGACCAGAGATGGGAAACATCCGGCGTGAGGAATCAATTGGTCCTCAAAGTGTCACAACAGGGGGGTGCAAATTCCCTCTCCCACCCCCCTTTTACCGGACCTGACTGCTACACGCTGGATGTCCCTTCACGCTGCGCTCCTCCTCTTCTGGGCACAGCGTGAAGGAGGACTCAGTGTGCCTCAGCGAGTGAGGGAAGCGGGGATTATCCCCGCCCCCTCACTCTACTACTCGTGATGTCAGGTAAGGGGGGATGAATTGCACGGGAGTGGGGGGGTGAATTGCAGGGGAGGGGGATGAATTGCAGGGGAGGGGGATGAATTGCAGGGGATTGGGGGGATGAATTGCAGGGGAGGGGGATGAATTGCAGGGGAGTGGGGCGATGAATTGCAGGGGAGGGGGATGAATTGCAGGGGAGTGGGGGATGAATTGCAAGGGAGGGGAGAAATGAATTGCAGGAGGAATGAATTGCAGGGGAGGGGAGAAATGAATTGCAGGGGGAGAAATGAATTGCAGGGGAGGGGAGAAATGAATTGCAGGGGAGGGGAGAAATGAAGTGCAGGGGGGATGAAGTGCAGGGGAGGGGGGATGAATTGCAGGGGAGGGGGAGAAATTAATTGCAGGGGGAAAGGAATGAATTACAGGGGGGAGAGGAATGAATTACAGGGGAGAGAGGAATGAATTACAGGGGGAGAGAGAAATTAATTAAAGGGGGCCCTTGGCAGAACTAACCTCTCCTGTGAGGGGTCATAATTGGTGAAATGGTGGCGTAGGTGTTTGAGGTTCAGCAAAATTAAATATATCTATTTATAAAGAAAGATGAGTGATACGGAAGGGGCAAAAAAAAGAAATGGGGATGGAAGTATCGCACACGAATATTAACCCTTTCGCTGCTGAGGCTTTTCCCGCCTCTCTGCTGAGCTCATTTTTACCGATTTTGCTCATCATGTTTAAACGTGTTTTGAAGGCTTATTTTAGTATATGACCCAGACATATTATATATCGTTCTTTCCGTCAGACTCGGCAGATTCATAATATGTCATTATTATATGTATACGTCATGACCTGTCTGTATATTATAACAAAAAATGCAATAAAATATGAATTTTCAATAATTTACAACGTGTAATGTGTTTTTTTTCACATTTTAACATGCGAGCAATTGCGGTTATATTTTGTATGGGGTGCGCTTGTTAAAAAAATTAGAGATGGGGTCTCTTTACATTTTTTTTGGGGAAAATTACGCAATTTTTAACAAACGCACCGCATACAAAAATCGTTAGTGCAGCATCATTGTTCACATTATAATTGAAATGGGAATAATATTGCTGCATTAACGAACCAAAAAAAATAAAAAAAATTGTTTATTTTCTTCTATAATTTTTTTGAAATATTTTTTTATTTATATTTTTTTAAAAAAATTTAAAACTTTTTTCATACTCATGTTTGGTATTATTGGAACGGCCATGCTCTGGCCGATCCAACAATACCAAACATTAACCCCTAACTGCCACGGATCGTGAGATAGGGGGTTCATTGGAACCCCCTATCTCCACCATTGGTGGCAGTTAGGGGTTAACTCCAGGACAGGCGTCATCGTGCTATGCACGATGACGCCAGTCCTCAGGGGGCATTCCCAGAAGCTTGGCCGACATCCAAGATGTCGGCCAGCTCCGGGAAAGGATCACGAACCGGCACTTTTCGGCCCTTCCAAACGGTGCCTGGGTTAACCCCCTGCACGCCGCCGATCGGGAGGGAGAGAGGTCCGAAGGACCTCGCCCCCCTCCCTTTCAGGCGCCTCCTCCGCACATGCGGGGGGGGGGCGCCTGAATTAGGTGTCATCGCGCCGCCGCGATGACACCTAATTACTCCGGCGGCGGTTCCGGGTTCTGGGCTGACATCGAGGAACGCTACATGCGGTTGGATGCGCTGAGCACGTCCTTAGCATTGAAGTGGTTAATGGGTTAATCTGTATAAGCATCCAAGGGGGAAAACTGACTCTGGGGTCTTCTAACTTCTATTGATAATCTGGCATACGAACAATTAAAAGAGAGTATTCGGTTCCACTTGATATATCGGATGCATAAACGCCAAATTAATTTGGTCCTAAAAACTGTTGGAGAGGAGTCTGTACTTAATGGAAGATATTACTTGGATCTGATGTCTGGATATACATGTATCTGGCATCTGATGTCTGGATATACATGTATCTGGCATCTGATGTCTAGGTATACATGTATCTGGAGTCTCGGTCTGGTTAAAGTTATTTATTTTTGTAACTTTATTCTGAATAAAACCTTTAAGAGTGTAATTTCATAAGATAATTTAAGAGGGTGTGTTTAGGGGCGGAGTTCAGAGCAGGGTAGGTGGGGCAACTGGTGGCGAGTAACTTTTAAGGTCTGGCTAGTAGCTTGGGATTTGAAATTTTGAGCCCTGCTATTGCTGATTCCGTTATTTTGTATCGTTTTGATCAAATTCGATAGTTACTTGATATCCATTTGATAGTTCATTTCAAATTCGATAGTTGATCCATTTGATAGTTCATTTCAAGTTCAATAGTTGCAGCATATGAATCCTCACACTGCCGGGCAGCACCTCTACAGTATAATAATGCAGCATATGATTCCGCACACTGCCGGGCAGCACCTCTACGGTATAATTAATGCAGCATATGATTCTGCACACTGCCGGGCAGCACCTCTACAGTATAATAATGCAGCATATGATTCCGCACACTGCCGGGCAGCACCTCTACGGTATTATTAATGCAGCATATGATTCCGCACACTGCCGGGCAGCACCTCTACGGTATTATTAATGCAGCATATGATTCTGCACACTGCCGGGCAGCACCTCTACAGTATAATAATGCAGCATATGATTCCGCTCACTGCCGGGCAGCACCTCTACAGTGTAATAAATGCAGCATATGAATCCTCACACGACTGGGCAGCACCTCTACAGTAGTGATGGGCAGAACACCCCTGTGTTCGGCTCGCATTCGAACTTCAACTTTTGAAAAAGTTCAAATTTGAACAAGAGGGCATATATGCAAGATATTGGCCACAAAAGGTGTATGGGGGTCCGGGTACTGACCTGGGGGACAGGAAACAATGAAAATAAAGTAAAAAAAAAAAAAACTTTTTTTAAAAAAAATAAAGGAATGTGCACCGATTTGGATATCGACTAACTATCGAATTTGAAATGAACTATCAAATGGCAATGGTAATGGCAAATCTGAACGTCCTGGCCGAAACCAAATACAACAGCCCAAAAATGAAAATACAGCAACGTATAGTTACACATTCTACGCATACCCAAACAATAAAATGGAGAAGTGCTTGTTTTTATTATGCATATATACTCAGATTGATTCTGGCAGGCGCAAAAACTTAACGGGAGACAATTGTGGTTCTTAATTCTGATTGGCTGAATCGCGTGAAAAAACAGTCCGCACACCGATTTCTGCGTGCAACGTTAATGCGTGTACGTTTTTGTGCGTCTTTTTTACGCACGTTATTTTTTGATGAATGAAAAAATGCGAGTGTATTGTGTTACGGAGCTGACATCGGGCTCGCCTCAGAGAGCTACAAGGAAGTGACTCTGCTCCAATTTTAACCCCTTAGTGACCGGGCGGTTTTACACAAATCCGTCCTTTAGTGACCGCTGCTATTTTTACGTTTCTGCGCTGCTAGTGTTTAGGTCAAATTTTCCTCTTACTCGTTTATTCAACCCACACATATTAAACACCCTTTTTCCCGCCATTAAATGGACTTTCTAGAAATACCATTATTTCCATCATATCGAATAATTTACTATAAAAAAAATATGAAATATGATGAAAAAAATGGTAAAAACACACTTTTTCGTAATTTAATTCTCAAAATCTACAACCACCAAAAAAGACCCCGGCTAAATAGTTTCAAAATTTTGTCCTGAGACTAGAAATACCCAATTTTTACATGTTTTTGCTTTTTAACCCCTTCACTGCTGAGCCAGTTCACCTATGTGCGCTGCGCTCATTCTGAACATTTTGTGCTAATTATTTTGAGATGACAGCCTAGGTCCTATTTAATTAAACCCCCCCAGACAAAAAAAACTTAATTATTTTTTTTAATTTTATTTAATTTTTTTATTATTTTTTTTTAAACCATACCTGGTCATGTTTGATATCATTGGAAAGGCCATGATCAGGCCTTTCAAATGACGTCAAATATGACCATCAAGCTGCCATGGATCAGGAGATAGGGGATCCTTAGGATCCCCTTATCTCAACATGGCAGCTAGATGGTTAACTGGCCCACTGACATCCTCACACATATGGTGAGGTTGTCAGTGGGTGGGGGGGACCTGGAGGCTTGGCTGACATCCAAGATGTCAGCCCCCCTCCAGGTTCGAATCGCGTTTTGGCGCCAATTTGCGCCGAAACGCGATTCGGCGCCGAAATGTTTAATGCTATACACCCCTCTCTCCCCTTTCCAGCGGTACAAAAAGCATCTCCCTAGCTTCAATGGTTGGGGAGATAGAGGGCTCCGAAGGAGCCCCCCCTCCCCTCCATTGATTTGAATGGGGGCACCTGCTGATGACGTCACCACACAGCGTGGCGACGTCATCAACCTCGCCGGCCCATGTAAATCACATGGGCAGTCTTCCTCCCTGCCAGATCGCCGAGGGATCCAGGGAGGGAGGTGTGATTTGGAGAGCCTCTATCCCACCGCTGCCACCAATGTGATGGGACGCTGTCTCTTCCCATCTGTCCTGGCTCTCCAGACACCCCCTTACCAGGATCAGCCCGGCCTCTGAGTTGCTCGGAACTCAGTGCCTCGAGCAGCCTGATCCACAGCTTCAGACCCGCTTGCTCTGAATTCCTGCCTTGGAGCCTCTTTGCATTTCGAGAATGCCGCTCAGTGCCTTCTGAGAGTGATTATAGCTGTAGCGTAGTTGAGACAGACACCAGGCAGGCTGTATGTTCATCACAGGATACACACTGGCCATTTCACTTGGCCTGCTTTTATGTGGTTCACAATCAGATAACAACAGTTAACATTCCCGCCCCCCAGACATTACGGCACCGTCATTCAGCAGTTCCCCATCAGGTCCTCTCAGAGTGCAAGCTCTTGAGCAGGGGCTTTTCTGGTACTGTTCTATGTGTTTAACTTGCATGTATATTGGTTATCCTGTCTTTCCCATTGTACAGCGCTACGGTACATGGTGGTGCCTTATAATTAACTGTACCTGCAGTCATACAGAGCACAGGTCCTTGTTTGGGGGGATTCCAGAGGAGCAGCAGCGATCCAGGGGTACCATTTGATAGCTCGGGTCCCTAGGGTGTCACAGTGTAAAAAGCGCCCAGATCTGGGGGTAGGGGCACGAATGGCAGCATATAGTAGATATCCCCCTTGGATGCCGCATGGTTAGGGCTGCTTAAGCTCCTGGGGTCAAGAAAGGCTCAGCAAAGTGGGTTCCCAATGGAGCTCCCTCCTGAAAATCCCCACAATGGTAGATCGCCTGAGGATCATCCCACGTTTGAAATATCACCCCACTGGAGCAGTTAGTTTTTGGGGCGCAGACGTTTAAAGCTTCTACAGATGGCTCCATTACAGGCAATGAGGTGTATTCCAGGAATGGGATTGGTTGGCCCTTCTAGCTCCTTGGATGGTGATTGGCTGGGGTTTCAAACCCAGCTCAGGCTTTCAATCCCAGGTTAACCCTGGTGTCAGATAACACAGTGAGCCTAAGGGACAGGCTTACAGGCATTTTGATTACGTGCTGATAGGGGGGGGGGAAGAAGAGTCACAAAACACCACTTTAAAACACTAACAGGGTTATCCAAAGAGATTCGAAAAGTCACCGCACGTTTGGTGACTTTTCGTTCTCTTCAATTCGGTTCCTTTTGCCGATTGCATTTCAGTGACCCTGCGGTGTATTCAGCAAACACCACAGGGTCCCCGAATTGCAGGGAAAAGCTGCCGAAAACCTGACAAAAACTAACCGAATGCACGCTGAAAACAAGCAAAAACATCTGGATTAACCTTCGTAAAAGCCGAACAGGAGCCGAATCACACAGAGCCGAAGCAGCTGTGATGTAGAGGAGGCAGTGAATAAATTAGCAAAACCATTTGTATGAATCTGGGAAAATGAAACTCTGTTTGCAAAGAAACTACAGAGCGAAAATGTCTGAAATTTTCACAGGAGGTCCAGGGAATGATAATAAAGAGGGCTGTTACAAAAAAATAAGTAAACTGAAAAAAAAAAAAATCGGACTTTTAAAAAAAAAAAAAAATCAGAAAAATGCTTAAAGTATCCTAAAAAAATCTATAAATAAAGAGACTTTTTGCTGCAGAATTTTATAATGACCGGTTTATTAGATATTGAATTAAAACAGGAATATTTTTAACATTGAAGCCTATGGGATTCTCCTGAATAAATTTGCCGAATTAAACCACCGAATGGCAGGGCATTAGGGGAACCTTTCACTGCTGGTTTGTGTTCTCTGAATAGCCGAAGCAGTGCTTTTTCATGGGGATTTCACTGCCCTCGAACAGGGACCGAACAGGCACCGTATGTTCAGGCAATTCGCCAGGATTTGGCGAATTGCCTGCTCTCTGGATAGCCGAATGGCCAGGAAAGGTAACCGAATGCTGATTTTCAGCGTTCGGTTACCTTTCTCAAGCAATTCGGATCTCTTTGGATAACCCTGTAAGAGACAAATAGCTTAATTGAGGGGAATAGCAGAGGAGCGAGGGGTTAATACAGTCCACAGTCTCTGAGCAAGGGGTTCAGCGACAATACATTTAAAACCACACAATATGAGTGAACATAAGGTCTTCCCCAAAGCAACGGTCTATGTCTTTTGGGGTTTTCGCCATGGAAATAAAAGTCTTGGGGTTTGACGTGGGGAGCGTTACGTCAGTTCCATGACAGGAGGTAAGTATCGGGCGGGAAGGGGGTTAGGAGCCGCGGACGTACAGGGTCTAAGGGAGACCCGTGGACAGGCTGTACAGGGTATGTCAGCAGTCCTTAAGGGGTTAAAGACCTTGTCATGGAACTGACGTAGCGCTCCCCACGTCAAACCCCAAGACTTTTATTTCCATGGCGAAAACCCCAAAGACATAGACCGTTGCTTTGGGGAAGACCTTATGTTCATTTATATTGTGTGGTTTTAAATATGTTTTACATCGTTGGTTTTAGTTTAATTTAGTTTAGTGAAAAATGACATAGCTTTGGTTTTAAAATACTATATTCCTGTAGGTAAATGTGGTTTTGTATAAAACAGTAAACAAGCTTTGCTGTTGTGTAAATTATGCGTCAGGGATTTTCCCCATTATCTAAGTACATGTTTAATTTAAGGGATCTCTGATAGAGTGTGTGTTTAATCTGATGTGCTGGAACAATAGATGTACAAATGTTATGTGGACTGAAGGCTAAGAGAATGTGAAGAATGTTGATTGTAAATAACTGCCATACCTCATTGTATGGATAGGCTCCTAATTAGTATGTGTATGCAAATTGTGACTGTATACTTCAGCATAAATAGTGGCGTTGTTCATTAAAAGGGTCAGATCATCTGAGTGTTGAAACATACAGCTCTGCCTGGTGGTGTCATTTCACGTCGGCTATATCTCACCACCACCCAGGAACGGGTCACTCCAACTCCGCAGCAGAACATCGCTTCGCCGCGCCATTGCGCCACCTTGAATTGGTACCTCGGGATACCGCAACCACCCCGAATCGGGACCTCGACGCAGCGCCGTGCCTGCATCTTCAAGGAGACTCTACCGAACCGCGGTTCACCACGCAGACCGTCTCCAGCCTTTCAATGGTCAGTAGATCCGCTGCCCGAGACGCCGAGTGCCGTGCCACTCGGTAGTCGGGCGGATTTCCACCGTGGGTGCCCCATCTACTCTCCAGATCTCCACCGCCATGTGGTCTTCTACCCAAGCCGCTCGAGACGCCGGGTGCCGTGCCACTCGGTAGTCGGGCTTGGCAACACCAAAGAGGGGGTCAGATAGAGCAGGACCGCAGGCGGAAACACCATTCCGTCACATTGGTGGCAAGCGGTGGGATAGCTCTCTGCACCCCCCAAGAAGACCCTCGCCATGGTGGTGTACAGTCACTACACCAGGGACACCCTACGTGGCATGTTGGAGACTCGGGGAGGAAATCCCGGCAACAAAAATAAGAAAACCCTGGTGAAGGAGCTTCACAGGATGGACCAGCAACTGATAAGCGTCCCCAACCCCGTAGAACCCTGGTTCGAGGTTTACAGCACGCCTGGAGCTTCATCCAAGGAATCTACACCCCTCAGCGATACCTCTTTTGTGATTTACAGCGCGCCTGGGGTTGTAATTGAGGACACCGCACATCCCAGCGACCCTTGGATGGAGGCTTACAGCTCGCCTGGAGCTGCATCCGAGGACGCCACACCCCCCAGCGATACCTCTTTTGTGATTTACAGCGCGCCTGGAGTTGTAATTGAGGACACAGGACCCCCGTCCATAAGAGACCGGTTCCAGCGAAGAGTAAGGAGGGCGATGGCCCAGGCCCAGGCGGATGCACCTGGTACCTGGCAGGACGAGCACTGGTGGAAAGATTTTGTCCGCCAGGAGATGTGGAACGAAGCCATTCAACAGGAGGAGGACTGCCCTGAAGAAGCCCTTCCCACTTATACGGAGGGGTTCGAGCACCAGTGGTACTTACGGGTGCCCTTTTTGGGAGCACAGCCCCGAGAGGAATGGCTGACGGAGCTAGGCGAACTGGTCCAGAGCGAAATTATACTGGACACCAGCTACAGAGCCCTCCAGTGGTTTACGTCCCAACTAATGCCCAGCACAGCAGACAGCGGCCCAACAAAAGGCTTCGACTACGGCGGCACAGGGCTGCTGTATACAAGGATGGGCAAAGACCCCGGTTTTGGGGACGACACAGAGTGGCGGCGGGAACAACTCCTGGACCTCCGGTATGAGGAACTGGAAGACCTTGACGATGACCGTGAGGCAGAGGAACTGGAGTTTCTGGTTGAGCAGGAATGGGAGCTCGAAAAGGCCTACAAAAGGCTGTTCGACGACGCTCCACAGCTAGGCCTGAGCCCCATTACCTGGGACTGTCTAGCGGAAGAAGCAGACAGCCCAAGTGACACTGAAGTATTGGAGCCCGAGATGCTCCCATGGGTCCCCGTCGGGACCACAGTAGATGAGCCGGCCAGCTCAGAAGAAGCACGGCAGGTGCCAAGCGACCAGAATGGCCGCGTAAAGGGTCCGAGTGGCCCAGTGAGGAAGTTATCCTCCCACCCCCGCAAGAAGACACTGTGGCAGTGTCCGTTTACCCAGCAGAAGAGCTGGCAACGGGGCAGAGTGCCGCTGGCCTCTGCCCACCCTCCCTCATCTGCCCCGAGGAGCAGAAGGAGGATTTACCTGAGCTGCTTATCCCACAGCCGTTGACCCCATCCGACCCCCTGGACTTTGTTCCTATACCCACTGTCATGGAACTGACGTAGCGCTCCCCACGTCAAACCCCAAGACTTTTATTTCCATGGCGAAAACCCCAAAAGACATAGACCGTTGCTTTGGGGAAGACCTTATGTTCATTTATATTGTGTGGTTTTAAATATGTTTTACATCGTTTGGTTTTAGTTTAATTTAGTTTAGTGAAAAATGACATAGCTTTGGTTTTAAAATACTATATTCCTGTAGGTAAATGTGGTTTTGTATAAAACAGTAAACAAGCTTTGCTGTTGTGTAAATTATGCGTCAGGGATTTTCCCCATTATCTAAGTACATGTTTAATTTAAGGGATCTCTGATAGAGTGTGTGTTTAATCTGATGTGCTGGAACAATAGATGTACAAATGTTATGTGGACTGAAGGCTAAGAGAATGTGAAGAATGTTGATTGTAAATAACTGCCATACCTCATTGTATGGATAGGCTCCTAATTAGTATGTGTATGCAAATTGTGACTGTATACTTCAGCATAAATAGTGGCGTTGTTCATTAAAAGGGTCAGATCATCTGAGTGTTTGAAACATACAGCTCTGCCTGGTGGTGTCATTTCACGTCGGCTACATATCACCACCACCCAGGAACGGGTCACTCTAACTCCGCAGCAGAACATCGATTCGCTGCGCCGTTGCGCCACCTTGAATCGGTATCTTGGGATACCGCAACCACCCCGAATCAGGACCTCGCTGAGCGCCGTGCCTGCATCTTCAAGGAGACTCTACCGAACCGCGGTTCGCCACGCAGACCGTCTCCAGCCTTATAATGGTCAGTAGATCCGCTGCCCGAGACGCCGAGTGCCGTGCCACTCGGTAGTCGGGCGGATTTCCACCGTGGGTGCCCCATCTACTCTCCAGATCTCCACCGCCACGTAGGCTTCTACCCAAGCCGCTCGAGACGCCGGGTGCCGTGCCACTCGGTAGTCGGGCTTGGCAACACCAAAGAGAGGGGGTCAGATAGAGCAGGACCGCAGGCGGATACTCCATTCCGTCACATTGGTGGCAGCGGTGGGATAGCTCTCTGCACCCCCCAGAAGACCCTCGCCATGGTGGTGTACAGTCACTACACCAGGGACACCCTACGTGGCATGTTGGAGACTCGGGGAGGAAATCCCGGCAACAAAAATAAGAAAACCCTGGTGAAGGAGCTTCACAGGATGGACCAGCAACTGATAAGCGTCCCCAACCCCGTAGAACCCTGGTTCGAGGTTTACAGCACGCCTGGAGCTTCATCCAAGGAATCTACACCCCTCAGCGATACCTCTTTTGTGATTTACAGCGCGCCTGGGGTTGTAATTGAGGACACCGCACATCCCAGCGACCCTTGGATGGAGGCTTACAGCTCGCCTGGAGCTGCATCCGAGGACGCGCCACCCCCCAGCGATACCTCTTTTGTGATTTACAGCGCGCCTGGAGTTGTAATTGAGGACACAGGACCCCCGTCCATAAGAGACCGGTTCCAGCGAAGAGTAAGGAGGGCGATGGCCCAGGCCCAGGCGGATGCACCTGGTACCTGGCAGGACGAGCACTGGTGGAAAGATTTTGTCCGCCAGGAGATGTGGAACGAAGCCATTCAACAGGAGGAGGACTGCCCTGAAGAAGCCCTTCCCACTTATACGGAGGGGTTCGAGCACCAGTGGTACTTACGGGTGCCCTTTTTGGGAGCACAGCCCCGAGAGGAATGGCTGACGGAGCTAGGCGAACTGGTCCAGAGCGAAATTATACTGGACACCAGCTACAGAGCCCTCCAGTGGTTTACGTCCCAACTAATGCCCAGCACAGCAGACAGCGGCCCAACAAAAGGCTTCGACTACGGCGGCACAGGGCTGCTGTATACAAGGATGGGCAAAGACCCCGGTTTTGGGGACGACACAGAGTGGCGGCGGGAACAACTCCTGGACCTCCGGTATGAGGAACTGGAAGACCTTGACGATGACCGTGAGGCAGAGGAACTGGAGTTTCTGGTTGAGCAGGAATGGGAGCTCGAAAAGGCCTACAAAAGGCTGTTCGACGACGCTCCACAGCTAGGCCTGAGCCCCATTACCTGGGACTGTCTAGCGGAAGAAGCAGACAGCCCAAGTGACACTGAAGTATTGGAGCCCGAGATGCTCCCATGGGTCCCCGTCGGGACCACAGTAGATGAGCCGGCCAGCTCAGAAGAAGCACGGCAGGTGCCAAGCGACCAGAATGGGCCGCGTAAAGGGTCCGAGTGGCCCAGTGAGGAAGTTATCCTCCCACCCCCGCAAGAAGACACTGTGGCAGTGTCCGTTTACCCAGCAGAAGAGCTGGCAACGGGGCAGAGTGCCGCTGGCCTCTGCCCACCCTCCCTCATCTGCCCCGAGGAGCAGAAGGAGGATTTACCTGAGCTGCTTATCCCACAGTCGTTGACCCCATCCGACCCCCTGGACTTTGTTCCTGTACCCACTCCCCAGCAGAAGAGCTGGCAACGGGGCAGAGTGCCGCTGGCCTCCGCCCACCCTCCCTCATCTGCCCCGAGGAGCAGAAGGAGGATTTACCTGAGCTGCTTATCCCACAGCCGTTGACCCCATCCGACCCCCTGGACTTTGTTCCTATACCCACCTCCCCAGCAGAAGATCTGGCAATGCGGCAGAGTGCCGCTGGCCTCTGCCCACCCTCCATCGTCTGCCCTGAGGAGCCGAAAGAGGATTTACCCGAGCTGCTTATCCCGCAGCCGTTGACCCCACCGGAGATGGAGGACGCCATTCTCCTGCCCGGGGACCCTTCCTCGGCCTTGAACCTCCCAGCCGACGCGCTGGCAATGGGGCAGAGCCTGTTTCAACTCTGCCCATCTCCACACCCCTTTGGCCCGGAGGCCCCATGCAGCCACTGTTTTTTCCAACGGCTGACCAGGGCACTCGGGGCGCGTGCATTTAGCACCCGTTTTTCCCGGGTGCGCGATACCTCTGGAGGTGGTACAGGCGGTTCCCCTCCCCGACCACAGGACCCTTATTCCGGAGGGGGTACCCCCAAAGATTTGTACCCCCAACACGCCAGGCACTGCCGCAAGGACAAATGGAGAAGCCTGGTGGCTCGCCTCCTCCCAACAGACTATGGACCCAGGTATGGACTATTGCTCCAACGACCCCGCGTCGACCCGTTGGGGTCCAACTGTGGCCGTCGGACTCCTTTGGGGAGGGGAGATATGTCATGGAACTGACGTAGCGCTCCCCACGTCAAACCCCAAGACTTTTATTTCCATGGCGAAAACCCCAAAAGACATAGACCGTTGCTTTGGGGAAGACCTTATGTTCATTTATATTGTGTGGTTTTAAATATGTTTTACATCGTTTGGTTTTAGTTTAATTTAGTTTAGTGAAAAATGACATAGCTTTGGTTTTAAAATACTATATTCCTGTAGGTAAATGTGGTTTTGTATAAAACAGTAAACAAGCTTTGCTGTTGTGTAAATTATGCGTCAGGGATTTTCCCCATTATCTAAGTACATGTTTAATTTAAGGGATCTCTGATAGAGTGTGGTTTAATCTGATGTGCTGGAACAATAGATGTACAAATGTTATGTGGACTGAAGGCTAAGAGAATGTGAAGAATGTTGATTGTAAATAACTGCCATACCTCATTGTATGGATAGGCTCCTAATTAGTATGTGTATGCAAATTGTGACTGTATACTTCAGCATAAATAGTGGCGTTGTTCATTAAAAGGGTCAGATCATCTGAGTGTTTGAAACATACAGCTCTGCCTGGTGGTGTCATTTCACGTCGGCTACATATCACCACCACCAGGAACGGGTCACTCTAACTCCGCAGCAGAACATCGATTCGCTGCGCCGTTGCGCCACCTTGAATCGGTATCTTGGGATACCGCAACCACCCCGAATCAGGACCTCGGCTGAGCGCCGTGCCTGCATCTTCAAGGAGACTCTACCGAACCGCGGTTCGCCACGCAGACCGTCTCCAGCCTTATAATGGTCAGTAGATCCGCTGCCCGAGACGCCGAGTGCCGTGCCACTCGGTAGTCGGGCGGATTTCCACCGTGGGTGCCCCATCTACTCTCCAGATCTCCACCGCCACGTAGGCTTCTACCCAAGCCGCTCGAGACGCCGGGTGCCGTGCCACTCGGTAGTCGGGCTTGGCAACACCAAAGAGAGGGGGTCAGATAGAGCAGGACCGCAGGCGGATACTCCATTCCGTCACACCCACCTCCCCAGCAGAAGATCTGGCAATGCGGCAGAGTGCCGCTGGCCTCTGCCCACCCTCCATCGTCTGCCCTGAGGAGCCGAAGGAGGATTTACCCGAGCTGCTTATCCCGCAGCCGTTGACCCCATCCGACCGCCTGGATGTCATTCCTGCACCCGCTTCCCCAGCAGAAGAGCTGGCAACGGGGCAGAGTGCCGCTGGCCTCTGCCCACCCTCTCTCGTCTGTCCCGAGGAGCATAAAGAGGATACACCCGGGCTGCTTATCCCGCAGCCACTGACCCCACCGGAGATGGAGGACGCCATTCTCCTGCCGGGGACCCTTCCTCGGCCTTGAACCTCCCAGCCGACGCGCTGGCAATGGGGCAGAGCCTGTTTCAACTCTGCCCATCTCCACACCCCTTTGGCCCGGAGGCCCCATGCAGCCACTGTTTTTTCCAACGGCTGACCAGGGCACTCGGGGCGCGTGCATTTAGCACCCGTTTTTCCCGGGTGCGCGATACCTCTGGAGGTGGTACAGGCGGTTCCCTCCCCGACCACAGGACCCTTATTCCGGAGGGGGTACCCCCAAAGATTTGTACCCCCCAACACGCCAGGCACTGCCGCAAGGACAAATGGAGAAGCCTGGTGGCTCGCCTCCTCCCAACAGACTATGGACCCAGGTATGGACTATTGCTCCAACGACCCCGCGTCGACCCGTTGGGGTCCAACTGTGGCCGTCGGACTCCTTTGGGGAGGGGAGATATGTCATGGAACTGACGTAGCGCTCCCCACGTCAAACCCCAAGACTTTTATTTCCATGGCGAAAACCCCAAAAGACATAGACCGTTGCTTTGGGGAAGACCTTATGTTCATTTATATTGTGTGGTTTTAAATATGTTTTACATCGTTTGGTTTTAGTTTAATTTAGTTTAGTGAAAAATGACATAGCTTTGGTTTTAAAATACTATATTCCTGTAGGTAAATGTGGTTTTGTATAAAACAGTAAACAAGCTTTGCTGTTGTGTAAATTATGCGTCAGGGATTTTCCCCATTATCTAAGTAATGTTTAATTTAAGGGATCTCTGATAGAGTGTGTGTTTAATCTGATGTGCTGGAACAATAGATGTACAAATGTTATGTGGACTGAAGGCTAAGAGAATGTGAAAATGTTGATTGTAAATAACTGCCATACCTCATTGTATGGATAGGCTCCTAATTAGTATGTGTATGCAAATTGTGACTGTATACTTCAGCATAAATAGTGGCGTGTTCATTAAAAGGGTCAGATCATCTGAGTGTTTGAAACATACAGCTCTGCCTGGTGGTGTCATTTCACGTCGGCTATATCTCACCACCACCCAGGAACGGGTCACTCCAACTCCGCAGCAGAACATCGCTTCGCCGCGCCATTGCGCCACCTTGAATTGTACCTCGTGATACCGCAACACCCCGAATCGGGACCTCGACGCAGCGCCGTGCCTGCATCTTCAAGGAGACTCTACCGAACCGCGGTTCACCACGCAGACCGTCTCCAGCCTTTCAATGGTCAGTAGATCCGCTGCCGAGACGCCGAGTGCCGTGCCACTCGGTAGTCGGGCGGATTTCTCACGGGTGCCATCTACTCTCCAGATCTCCACCGCCATGTGGTCTTCTACCCAAGCCGCTCGAGAAGCGCGGACGTGCCGGGTGCCGTGCCACTCGGTAGTCGGGCTTGGCAACACCAAAGAGGGGGTCAATAGAGCAGCAGGGACCGCAGGCGGAAACACCATTCCGTCACAGAACTCTTTTCCTTTCTTTCGGTTTTGCGTTTAGATACTGTATGGACAATCTATGTATGTTATTACTCATGTGATTTTATGACGTGTGGTGTATTTAAAATGTATCCTCTATTGTGTGAGTGTAGATTCAGATGTAGAAAACTGTATGTATGTGATTTGCTCCAGTCTCCATTTTGTCCAGTTTACCATGGGTTCAAAGGACAATGGACCGCATGCCCCAAAATGGAGGATACAGCAAGACAGTTGATTGGAGGCTTTTCCAAGACCTCATCTGCCTAATCCCCTGGACAATGGGGGAGCCTGAAAGGGACCTGATAGGGAACAGGAGGCTGGGAATGGAGCCAATCAGTGCTGGTTGTGTGGGTGGGGGAGTTGGTAATCTGTGTGTGTGAAGTTGTATAAATGACCCTTTTCAAACCCCTAAATAAAGCAATTCACTGTTTTAAGACATACAGCTCGTCTGGTGTTTTAGTTCAGAGCAAATCACATTTACCACGGAAGACACTCAGCAGTCTTCTGAAACGCTACCTGAACCAGAAGAGGAACATCAAATCGACCCCAGACGGCACCATTTGTTTACAGCGGTCCCTAACAACACCAAATCCATTCCCAACACCCAGGATCAGCAGATCAGGCTGCTCGGGACCCCCGAGTGCCGAGCCACTCGGTAGTCGGGCTGATCCACAGCAGGGGCATCTGGAGAGCAGGACAACCGACGGACGACGATACCGTCACACTGGAGCGGTGAGGATAAGCTCTCCAACCCCCAAAAAAAAGACACTTAGAATGGCCAATTATGCCAAATGCAAAAGGGACACATTATGGGACATGTTGGAAAACTGTGGGGGGACCACCGGCTCAAAGAGAAAAAAGGCCTTGGTCAAAGAACTGACAGAAATGGACCAGCGAAGAGAGGACATGGGACCCCGTCCATAAGAGACCAGTTCCAGCGAAGAGTAAGGAGGGCGATGGCCCAGGCCCAGGCGGATGAACCTGGTGCCTGGCAGGACGAGCACTAGTGGAAAGATTTTGTCCTCCAGGAGATGTGGAATGAGGCCATCCAACAGGAGGAGGACTGCCCTGAAGAAGCCCTTCCCACTTATATGGAGAGGTACGAGCACCAGTGGTACTTACAGGGTGCCCTTTTTGGGAGAACAGCTCAGAGAGGAATGGCTGACAGAGCTAGGCGAACTGGTCCAGAGCAAAATTATACTTGGACGCCAGCTACAGAGCCCTCCAGTGGTTTACGGCCCAACTAATACCCAGCACAGCAGACAGCGGCACAACAGAAGGCTTTGACTACGACGGCACAGGGCTGTTGTATACAAGGATGGGCAAAGACCCCGGTTTTGGGGACGATGCAGAGTGGCGGCGGGAACAACTCCTAGACCTCCGGTATGAGGAACTGGAAGACCTTGATGATGACCGTGATACAGAGGAACTGGAGTTCCTGGTTGAGCAGGAATGGGAGCTCGAAAAGGCCTACAAAAGGCTGTTCGACAACGCTCCACAGCTAGGCCTGAGCCCCATTACCTGGGACTGTCCGGCAGAAGAAGCGGGCAGTCAAAGTGACACTGAAGAATTGGAGCCCGAGGCGCTCCCTTGGTTCCCCCTCATGACTGCAGCAGAGGAGGAAGGGCTGGCAACAGGGCGGAGTGCCGCTGGCCTCTGCACATCCCCAGACCCGGAGATAGAGGTCACCATTCTCCTGGAAGACGACACTGTGTCAGTGTCTATCCCACCAGCTGAAGTGCTGGCGACGGGGCAGAGCGCCGATGCCCTCTGCCCACCTTTCCTAATGGTCACAACAGATCCAGGAGAGGATCCCCCCGGGCTGGTTTTCCCGCAGCCCATGACACCACCGGAGATGGAGGACGCCATCCTCCCGCCAGACGACACTGTGTCAGTGTCTATCCCCCCAGCTGAAGCGCTGGTGACGGGACAGAGCACCGATGCCCTCTGCCCACCTTTCCTAATGGTCACATCGGATCCAGGAGAGGATCCCCCCCTGGGCTGGTTTTCCCACAACCCATGACCCCACTGGAGATGGAGGATGCCATCCTCCTGCCACAAGACACTTCATCAGTGTCTATCCCCCCAGCTGAAGCACTGGCGACAGGGCAGAGCGCCCCTGGCCTCTGCCCACCTTTTTCGGTCCGCACAGAAGATTTCGGTGAGGACTCCCAGGGGCTGCTGGCCCGCAGCCGACAACCCTACCCCGACTGGAGGACAACTGTTTCCCGTATATTACACCCGTCCCCCTAGCAAAAGAGCTGGCAACGGAACAGAGGGACGCTGGCCTCTGCCCACCACCAAACTTGTGCCCAGAGGAACCAGGCAAGTTTTTCTAGAGGGTGCTACCCTCCAGAACAATGGCTCCCCTGAGAATGGAGGACGCCATTCTCCCGCAAGGAGGCACTTCCCCAGCATCCACCCCCCCAGCAGAAACGCTGGCTACAGGGCAGAGCATTTCCAACCTCTGCCCACCACCCAACTTGTGCCCAGAGGATCCAGGCAAGTTTTTCCAGATGGTGCTACCCTCCCGACCAATGGCTCCTGAGTGCCAAGCCACTCGGTAGTCGGGCTGATCCACAGCAGGGGCATCTGGAGAGCAGGACAGTCGACGGACGACCATCCTGTCACATATTGTAATGCCAGCGTTAATTTACACGCGCTAACGTTTAACACTTTGCACACAAATTAACGCGCTGCGCGAGCTTTTTTGCGCAAAGGAATGTAATAGAGCCCTATATGTTTAAAATATTTTAATAAAAGTTTATTTTTATATTCTAACTTTAATTAAATTTCAATTTTACTGCATTTTGATATATGCTTTCATTTAATATATGAATTTAATAATTAAAATAAACCGCATAATTGTTTGAGTTTTATTGCTGTGGCGCTCTGTGATACGTTCCAACACACACCACACATTACTGGGAGTTTTATTGCTGTGGCGCTCTGTGATACGTTCCAACACACACCACCAGTGCTGGACTGGCCTACCAGGATAGCGGGAGGAATCCCGGTAGGCTGCTTGATTTTGGGGCCGCTATGGGGCCGTTTTATCTTGAAAACCTGTTTGAAATTGCTTTCCATCCGCCTGACAATAGTGTCCTGCTGGGGGGGTAGAGCGCCGGCCCCCGGCAGTGACTGGCAAGCTGAGAGTCAGTTGAACTCTGTATGGCCGGGTGCCTAAGCACAGCCGCAGATCTGAGCAGGCAGCCACTGGTGCCGCATGCTCGAGTGTTTACTTGCACCAGGCAGAACTGCCTGCAAGCTGTTCCTTCCTGGTCCTCAGGTGTCATGTGGTGCTGGGGGAGGACTGATCTGTGTGATGATGTCTCCGCACCCCTGCTCCACCTCTGGATCATCTGTCTGTGCCTGCACTTCCTGTAGGTGTAGGGAGAAAACTTCCACCTCACACAAAGCCACAGGTACTCACCAGCATCTTTTGAGTCCCACATGCAGGCCCTGCTGCAGGGTGAGGGACAATATTAAACTCTGTCCCCTCCTCCTCCACTCCACAACCTTCAGCAGCCTCAGACAGAGGGCTCCTGCATGTTACTCAGCTGCTCTATGAATGCAGCAAGCAGACCCTGGGGTTCTAAAACAGCATGTGAGCACCAGATAAACCAAATACTAAATGCTATTCACTTACGAGTTTTGGATGCTTGACATGCAGCATTTGCTTTGCAGGGTCCCTTCAAAGCAAGATTTTTAGCCCAGACATAGGTTTTTTATGTGTATATAGTATTCTAAGCCTCAACTTTGATTCTGCTGAGCCATTTCACCCTGGGTGCTATTTTGATCATTTTCTGCACATCATGTTAAAACGTGATTTGAAGCCCCAACACTCAGATACCTTGGTCAGCCCCTGAAGGATAGTGCCACCCTCAATAAAATAGATTATTCACTATAATGTGCCTCTGGAAAATGTATAAAATAGAGGAAACGAGGTTGGGTTGCCACCTTTTCTTCAAGCCAAACCCGAACATTCTAGTGTTGGACTTGGGTGGCCATTTTTTTTGTAGAGTATACATTATGTGTATATTTACTTTATGCTTATATATAATGGCACGTGGTATGCATGGCATGTCAGGCTGATATTTAGGCACACTGGTATTATGTATGGCACACTGGTATTATGCATGGCAGACTGGTAATATGGCTGGCAGACTGGTAAAATGGCTGGCATACTGGTATTATGCATGGCACGCTGGTAATATGGCTGGCACACTGGTATTATGCATGGCAGACTGGTAATATGCAATTCATAATACCAGTCTGCCAGCCATATTACCAGTGTGCCATGCGTAATAGCAGTCTGCCAGCCATATTACCAATCTGCCATGCATAATACCAGTGTGCCATACCTAATACCAGTGTATTACCAGCAGACTGGTAATATGGCTGGCACATGGTATTATGCATGGTAGACTGGTAATATGGCTGGCAGACTGTTATTGTGCATGGCAGGCTGGTATTTTGCATGGCAGATTGGTAATATGGCTGGCAGACTGGTATTGTGCATGGCAGATTGGCAATATGGCTGGCAGACAGGTATTGTGCATGGCAGACTGGTATTGTGCATGGCAGACTGGTAATATGGCTGGCAGACTGGTATTGAGCATGGCAGACTGGTATTGAGCATGGCAGACTGGTATTGAGCATGGCATATTGGTAATATGGCTGGCAGACTTGTATGCATGGCAGACTGGTATTATGCATGGCAGACTGGTAATATGGCTGGCAGGCTGGTAATATGCATGGCAGACTGGTAATATGGCTGGCAGACTGGTATTGGCTGATGCTGCGCTTGCTTACACTCACAGTTACAGAGAGTTGCTTGTCATGGAGTAGGTGGGAGTGGAGAGGTGAGTGCAGATCTGGACAGCGCCACTCCACTGACAGAGAGGCACGCAGTCTTGTTCTCGTCGATCTCTGGAGTCTCGGGAGCACCGGCCCAGGATCGCCGCAAGCACGTTTTTTATTTTCACCTCCAGTTACATCACCATCTCCTGCTTGCCTATAGCCAGATCCTGGAGAGCTGAGAGCAGCCAGATCCTGGGGAGCACTGAACCTATGTAACCTGTGTATAGACTCTGATACCAGCCCTGATCTGAAGGGGGCAAGCTAGCTTATTAGCTTGTGGGTCTGAGTGGATTTTGTCTTATTAAAACATTTATTTGGAAAATAGTTTTAAGAAATTATGTACACATCTGTGTTTTATTATGTGGGCGGGGTTTATGAGGATGTGACCTTCAGTGGGCACAGTACAAGGGGGCACCATGATTTTCTATTGCCCAGGGGCCCCACCAGTTGTCAGTCCGCCTCTAAAGCTCTGATACCCTCAAACACACTGCATATTACTGGGGCTGGTATGAAATTTTTTCCAGGGCTGGTTTTTATCCCCAGTCCGGCCCTGCACACCACACACTACTGGGAGTTTTATTGCTGTGGAGCTCTGTGATACGTTCCTACACACACCACACATTACTGGGAGTTTTATTGCTGTGGAGCTCTGTGATACGTTCCTACACACCACATATTACTGGGAGTTTTATTACTGTGGAGCTCTGTGATACGTTCATACACAACACATATTACTGTAATCTGCAATGTGTGGGATGTATGAGTGAGTAAACTGCAATGCCATGAGTGTTCTATTTCAACTAAATACCATTTGTTTTGTGCTCTCTGTGTTTAAGAATAAAGACCTAATGCTATTTTGTTGAAATTCTATTTCTTATCATGAGGGACAAGTAGATCAGGCTTCCATTGGATGAGTAGATCTTTTTAAAAATTTCCACACCCCTGCGCCTGCCTTGAGATATGTAATCCGATAAATGAGTACGAATAGTTATTCTGGAAAAATGTAATAAAAACAATTTATTACCTTTTTAAATAAAGAGCTTTTATTTAGAATTGATACGTTTAAAATAAGAAAGTCCAAAAGATGTTTTTCTCTTTTACCAGTCCAGAGGAAGGCGAAAAAACTTGGACATAACTCTAGTAGTACGTCTCAAGCAAAAAATTCCTTCCTGACCCCATATTAAGGCAGCCGGCTATACAGTAACTCTGTCCCTGGATGTAAATCAAGGCTCAGCAACATTGGCTCTCCAGATAATTTGGAGATAAATTTCCCAGGATGCTCAGCCAAATTAAAGACTGAACATCATGGGAGATGTAGCTCCAAAATACCTGAAGGGCCATGGCTGCTGACCCCTGACTTTGATGGAAAAGGATCTTTTGGACATGGAAAGGGATGACAAGTCTGTCAAGCTACATTGCTCTTATATTATGTAATTCCTCACATTGCTCCATGAGGATCATCCGTTAATTGCTTCTTGATGGAGGAAGCTGCTCCTCAGGCCCTTGCTCTGTGTGTTCAAGAGAGCCGTTTGACAGGCCCTGGCTTGGCTCGGCTCCTCTTCTTTTTCTCGTGCAGCTTGGCTCCTCTCCTCAGGCTCATGCAGCTCAAATCCCACTCCCTGCAGGACTCAGGCCCCCGACACTCATTCTACTCCCTGTAGGCCTCGGGCAACTGACACTCATGCTGCTCCTTGCAGGCCTTGGGACCCCAACACTCATGCCACTCCAAGCAAGCCTTGGGCCCCCCATCACTCGTGCCGCTCCCCACAGGCCTCAGGCCCCGACACTCATGCTGCTCCCTACAGGCCTCAGGCCCACCGATAATCCATGCTGCCACCCACAGGCCTCAGGCCCCCGACAATCATGCTGCTCCCCACAGACCTCAGGCCCCTGACACTCATGCTGCAGGCCTCAGGCCCCCAACACTTGTGCCACTCCCGCAGGCCTCGGGCCCCCGGCACTTGTGCCACTGCATGCATGCCTCAGACCCACAACACTTTTGCCACTCCAAACATTCCTCGGGCCCACGGCACTCATGCCACTTCCTACAGACCTTAGGCCTGCAAAACTTGTGCCACTCCCTACAGACCACGGGCCCACAACACTCATACTGCTCCCCACAAACCTTGGGCCCGCAACACTAATGCTGCTCTCCACAGGCCTCGGGCCCACAACACTCATGTAGCTCCACGCAGGCCTCGGGCCCACAGTACTCATGCTGCATTTCACAGGCCTCAGGCCCACAACACTCGTGCTGCTCCCTGCAGGCCTCAGGCCCACAACACTGGTGCTTCTCCCTGCAGGCCTCAGGCCCACAACACTCATGCTGCTCCCCGCAGGCCTCAGGCCCACAACACTCATGCTGCTCCCCGCAGGCCTCAGGCCCACAACACTCGTGCTGCTCCCCGCAGGCCTCAGGCCTGCAACACTCATACTGCTCCCCACAAACCTTGGGCCCGCAACACTAATGCTGCTCCCCACAGGCCTCGGGCCCACAACACTCATGTAGCTCCCTGCAGGCCTCGGGCCCACAGTACTCATGCTGCATCTCGCAGGCCTCAAACCCACAACACTCATGCTGCTCCATTTAGGCCTCGGGCCCACAACACTCATGCTGAGCCCCGCAGACCTCAGGCCCACAACACTCGTGCCGCTCCCTGTAGGCCTCGGACCAACAACACTCATGCCGCTCCCCACAGGCCTCGGGCCCACAACATTCGTGCTGCTCCCCGCAAGCCTCGGGCCACAACACTTGTGCCACTGCTCGCAGGCCGCGGGCCCACAACACTCGTGCCCCTCCCCGCAGGCCTCAGACCCACAACACTTGTGCCACTTTCCGCAAGCCTTGGGCCCACAACACTCGAGCCGCTCCCCGCAGGCCTCAGGCCCACAATACTCGTGCTGCTCCCCACAGGCCTCGGGCCCACAACACTCATGTAGCTCCCTGCAGGCCTCGGGCCCACAGTACTCATGCTGCATCTCGCAGGCCTCAAACCCACAACACTCATGCCACTCCATTTAGGCCTCGGGCCCACAACACTCATGCTGAGCCCCGCAGACCTCAGGCCCACAACACTCGTGCCGCTCCCTGTAGGCCTCGGACCAACAACACTCATGCCGCTCCCCACAGGCCTCGGGCCCACAACATTCGTGCTGCTCCCCGCAAGCCTCGGGCCCACAACACTTGTGCCACTGCTCGCAGGCCGCGGGCCCACAACACTCGTGCCCCTCCCCGCAGGCCTCAGACCCACAACACTTGTGCCGCTTTCCGCAAGCCTTGGGCCCACAACACTTGTGCCGCTCCCCGTAGGCCTCAGGCCCACAATACTCGTGCTGCTCCCCGCAGGCCTCAGACCCACAACACTCATGCTGCTCCCCACAGGCCTCAGGCCCACAACACTTGTGCTGCTCCCCGCAGGCCTCAGGCGCACAACACTGGTGCTGCTTCCTGCAGGCCTCAGGCCCACAACATTGGTGCTGCTCCCTGCAGGCCTCGGGCCAACCAACACTCATGCCGCTCCAATTAGGCCTTGGCAGAACAACACTCATGCAGCTCATGCAGGCCTCAGGCCTGCAACACTCATACTGCTCCCCACAAACCTTGGGCCTGCAACACTCATACTGCTCCCCACAAACCTTGGGCCAACAACACTCGTGCTGCTCCCTGCAGGCCCCAGGCCCACAACACCCGTGCTGCTCCCTGCAGGCCCCAGGCCCACAACACTCGTGCTGCTCCCTGCAGGCCTCAGGCCCACAACACTCGTGCTGCTCCCTCAGGCCTCAGGCCCACAACACTCGTGCTGCTCCCCGCAGGCCTCAGGCCCACAACACTCGTGCTGCTCCCCGCAGGCCTCAGGCCCACAACACTCGTGCTGCTCCCTGCAGGCCTCAGACCCACAACACTCATGCTGCTCCCCGCAGGCCTCAGGCCCACAACACTCGTGCTGCTCCCCGCAGGCCTCAGGCCCACAACACTCGTGCTGCTCCCCGCAGGCCTCAGGCCCACAACACTCGTGCTGCTCCCTGCAGGCCTCAGGCCCACAACACTGGTGCTGCTCCCCGCAGGCCTCGGGCCCACAACACTGGTGCTGCTCCCTGCAGGCCTCGGGCCCACAACACTGGTGCTGCTCCCCGCAGGCCTCGGGCCCACAACACTGGTGCTGCTCCCTGCAGGCCTCAGGCCCACAACACTGGTGCTGCTCCCTGCAGGCCTCGGGCCAACCAACACTCATGCCGCTCTATTTAGGCCTTGGCAGAACAACACTCATGCAGCTCATGCAGGTCTCAGGCCTGCAACACTCATACTGCTCCCCGCAGGCCTCAGGCCCACAACACTCGTGCTGCTCCCGCAGGCCTCAGGCCCACAACACTCGTGCTGCTCCCCGCAGGCCTCGGGCCCACAACACTCGTGCTGCTCCTGCAGGCCTCAGGTCCACAACACTCATGCTGCTCCCCGCAGGCCTCAGGCCCACAACACTCGTGCTGCTCCCCGCAGGCCTCAGGCCCACAACACTCGTGCTGCTCCCCGCAGGCCTCAGGCCCACAACACTCATGCTGCTCCCCGCAGGCCTCAGGCCCACAACACTGGTGCTGCTCCCGCAGGCCTCGGGCCCACAACACTCGTGCTGCTCCCTGCAGGCCTCGGGCCCACAACACTGGTGCTGCTCCCGCAGGCCTCGGGCCCACAACACTGGTGCTGCTCCCCGCAGGCCTCGGGCCCAAACACTGGTGCTGCTCCCTGCAGGCCTCAGGCCCACAACACTCGTGCTGCTCCCCGCAGGCCTCGGGCCAACCAACACTCATGCCGCTCTATTTAGGCCTTGGCAGAACAACACTCATGCAGCTCATGCAGGTCTCAGGCCTGCAACACTCATACTGCTCCCCACAACCTTGGGCCCGCAACACTAATGCTGCTCCCCACAGGCCTCGGGCCCACAACAACTCGTGCTGCTCCCCGCAGGCCTCAGGCGCACAACACTGGTGCTGCTCCCCGCAGGCCTC
>RXON01004881.1:0-33410 GCA_009667805.1 Leptobrachium leishanense
CAGGACTCTTAGACCCAGTTTATTGTACCCTGGCCTTCTTCTTGGCCCGTGTAGGTTTTGGGTGTGCATTGCTTCCCCATGACGTAGGTCCGGATGCTAAGGGAGTGACTCTTTCAGTCCTGGGAGCTCAGCAGTTGGCCAGACTTTGGGCCCTCTCGCCCTCTTAGTCCTGGCTTGATTTTTGGAGCGGGTTTCAACCTTCGGGCCCCTAGGTTGCTCCTTCACTTGTGCCCTCTGGCGTTTCCCGCCGGTGAGGTAGATAACAGTCCTTCCAAGGCTTTCAACAACTCCTCTACTCTATTTCCTTCAGGCTTTTGGCTTTTGCATTGTGTGCGGAAATGGCCCATTTCTCCACAACTGAAACACCTCTTCTTTGAAGACGGAGACGCATTCACCCGCTGTGATTCGGTTGAAGGACCCTGGCTAGACGCCACAGCAACTCCGGTTGTCTGCATGTCCGTAAGGAACTTCTGCATCTCTGTCTGTGTCTCTGTCACCTGCAACAATACTCGGCACAGTTCCGCGTACGCCTGTTGCAGTTCAGCTTGAGCTTCTTGTACCTCCTTAACAGTTTTGCGCAACTCGCCTTGTGCAGAGAGGTTTAATTCTTTGACAGCCTTCTCTGTGGATTTAAAAGCGATCAGATGCTCTTGTTCGTCCACGTCGGATCCGTAGGTATCCAACGAGTCGCTTTCAGGCTGCAAACAGTCGTTATGCCTCACAGGTTGCGCGTAAGCTCTTTCTCCTCACCTGAAGGATTTTTCTTCCAGTAAAGCCTCCTCCTCTCTGACAGCTCGGATCAGTTCCAGGTACTTCAGTTCTTGATTACCTTCTCTGCTTCTCAGCTGCAGCATCACTGGATCTAGAGGTTGAGAGCCCCTCAGGATCTGTTTTATTCGGATCTTATCCACTTCAGCCAGTTCGGCCCCTTTCTTGAGGAGTATCTGGTGCAGAATCTTGTCTAGGCGCCTCATATATTTGGTCATTCTCTCACCTTTCCGCTGGTAGGTGTGTTCATACTGATATACGAGCTCTGCAGCCTTTTCCGTTCGCCCAAAAACTTCCTCCAGAACATTTAAATAATCTAAAGCAGTGCAGTCTTTCTTACTCAATTTTAGGTTTCTTACAGCTTCTGACGCAGGTCCCTTTAAGCTCTCGGTGATCCTTTGCTTTTTCTGTGCTTCAGGGACGTCCCACTCATCCAGAGCCTGCATCGCCTGTTCCACCCATTCTTCGAAGGTTTCTTCTCCCGCCGGAGTTGGTACGTTTCCTGTAAGATTTCTCAACCGTCGATAACCGAAGTTAGTGTGCTGAGGGCTTGTTCTCTGACACTTAGCCAGCAAATCTCCAATAGCCACTATAAATTCAGGCCCGATCATGGCCAATGGACTGGGCGCAGGAACACTTGCGGATTCGCCACGTGGCGCACTTGGCTGAATCAGTTGGACTTCCACCTCATCGGTCAGCTTCACGCTCGCGCCCTGAAAACACACTGGAACACCCTTTCTCCACTCAAAAAGAACATACGTGTGAGAGGTATCTGGGTTCTCTTTAATGTCCAGGATTAACCCCCGATGATCTGGTGTCAGCGCGGCCACGGCCTGGCGAATCTGATCTTCGGCCCAAGTGTCTGCGGGAATATCTATGACTATACAAAAGTCTAACCGACTACTGTGCTCCTCACACCATTCGGCAGCAGTGTCTGGATCCATATTTAACCCTTTAGATGCGTTTTTTCCAGAGACTGGATCCCGGACGAGCCCCCACGTGTAGCGCTCACTCCCGGAGGAGCCGCTGAATTTGAACCTCGGGTCAGTCTCCCCGCACTAGGGAATAAATATACTCCAGCACCGTTGTGGATTTTATAAATTATATAGTTTACTAGAATAAATGGCATATAATGAATAACACGGTGTTCGTATATATATTTACAGTACTTCGTAATGCGGGAAACGCGCAGCGGAAAAGAAATACGATGCTTCGTAATTCGAGGAACGCGCAGCGGAAAAGAGAAAATACAAGAATTCGAGAAACGCTCAGCGGAAAAGAAAAGAAGAAAATTTATCTTTAACCCCTTTCTTGAGGGTGGAGAGTGAGTCCCGCACAGGTTATGTCCCAGAATGTACGTGTGTGTGTTATGGTACCCAGGTACAATATTCAACTGGCCAGTGAATTGCTTATGAGGTATCTTCGACTAGTCAAGTTGGGGCCCTGTGGGTTTTGGAAACAAACAGCAGCGTGCTTTATTTTCACAACGGCCTGGAAGGCCTCTCACCCATCCGCCAGATACTTGATGCTCCGCTCGACCCAGGACGTCTCTCCGCTCAATGTTGACTGGGGTTCTCCTGGTTACTGGATCCGCTGTCTTGCTTTCTGTAGCTGCCGCAAGATATCCAGTTCACCGCCTGCTCTCCCTGTCCAATCGATCTGCGGTACTCCTAACTCGGGGTCCTCCGGCTTCCTCAATATCAGCGTGGGTAGTCCTGTGAATCACTGGGTCTTCCTCTGGTAATGCTGAGTAACCCGGTCTTTAGCTCTGTCAGGCCGCCTGCACTCCGGCCTAGTCACTGTCTCGTTCTGCTGCTCTGCGTCTTGCTCCTCTCACTCCCTGGCGCGCTCTGCCAGCTCTCTCCACGAGGCTCAGGATGTAAGTGTCTGTCTCCCACCCACTTCCTGTGTCCCCTCCCAAAGCATGCCGGGAAATGTAGTCCCAATGTTCAATGTCTCTCATCGCGCTTGTCTCCCTCCGGTGGCCAAAAATAGGTACTGCCACGACAGGGAATTAAACCCAGCGCTACAATCGCATGAAACTTTTTTAGCGCTATAAGATGCAATGAGTTAAGAGTATATTAAAAGGCAAAAAGCTGTGCGAAATAAGGCTGAGGGCCCTAAGATATAGCTCTCTTTTCTCTCTATAAAGCAGTAAGATCATCAGATGACACAGAGTTTTAGAGAGTGTATATTAACGACTCGGTTGCCATAGTAAGGAAAAGATAGACAAATAAGGGATCCCCAGATGGCAATTCTGAACACACTCGGTATGAGGGGGAAAGAGTTGACGCAAGTATGCCAAACATCAGGGAACCGGATATGCGAGAATATGGAATGCATACTGGATACAGGAAGGAGCCTGTTTTGACACACGCGCTGGGAAGACGCGTGGGAAACAGCGGAAGCCGCGTCTAATCGACAATGAGAATTAATCATCGCCTGCTGTATACAATGAGGATTATGGAATATATATACAGTGGATCGGGGATACAAGGTAATTGCTCCTGAGGAAGCTAACGAGAAGTTATCAAAACGCGTTGAGCATTATATGACTTATTTTAACAGTTTGGGGATGGTCCCCATGTTGGTTTATGGTGGATCACTGATCAATACCAGCAATGAACTGGGTGGAGTAGAGGTAACATCACTGCTCTGTGTGGAGAGAGCCTGTGGAGTCATGGGTTCGATCCCGAGCATCTCTCCAGTAAGTGTCCATGGGAAAGACACGTAACGGTACATACTCGCCACCCAGGACATACTTGAAAACGAGAGAAATCTCAATGTATCCTTCTTGGCAAAAATGCTTTCTCAAAAAATAAAATAAACTAACAGTTGATAGCTAACTCTATACTGATATGATGGCTGTGGATAAGCCCTAGTATAGAGGTTGAGGGTGGTGTAGCACCTTAATAATAGTATTATCGGCTGGAAGTTGCTAGTACTTTACTGTTTTGTATGCTACATGGTGATACTTTTATACCTCCTTTTTATGAGGCATGTGGCCCATTTTTATGAGGTATGTGGCCTGTTCTTGTGTTTTGTAAAGATACTCGTTCAAGTGCAAAATGATTTTGGTCTAACATTGGTATGACGATTTGTGTTGGTCTAGAGTGACTTTCATATGTGCTATATCTCACCCAACTTAAGGAGTGAGGATAGCCTTTTCTATTATGATGACCCACCAGTGATTTGCTACACCAGGACTCAAAACATCAGGTCACAAGCTACTAGTCAGGTCTTAAGAGTTACTCGCCACTAGTTGCCCAGAGCGTATGACAGAGCTCCACAGAAATAAACCTCACAGTAATGTGCGGTATGCATGAACGTATCATAGAGCGCCACAGACTTTTCTACATCTCCCTGGCCCATCCAATTCTTCATTACACCCCCCCATGACCCACTCCATTTTTTTACACAGCTCCCCCTTGTTTTTACACTGCCCCTCTTGTTTTCACAGCTCCCCCTTTGTTTTGACAGCCCCCCTTCGTTTTCACACAGCCCCCTTCGTTTTCAAACAGCCCCCCTCAGACTCCGGGAGCCCGATATCGGAGCTGAGGATTAAGGCGGCGGCGGGCAACTGAACAGGACTCCTACTGACCCACAAGCCCAATGGGTCACTATGCCCCACTTGCCCTCATTTAATTACTACTCGCCAAATGCGAGCAGGCGAATGGAAATTTTGAGGTCTGTGCTACACAACGTCATTGTGACATCCATTTTTGGATTTATTTGAATGACTATTGTACTATATATGAACAGACCCTCTCATGGTTAAAGGCGTCTTCTCGGACTAGGTTACAGCATCTAGAGAAAGTAATCTGATATCTCCGTGGTGCTTATCCCTGGGATCTAGATACAATGCAGTTCAAATGAGTAGAGAACCTCTCTCCTGATATTCATTGGGCACATCAATCACCCCTTCAGGGTTAGAGGTTGATGACTAGTGGACGAGGGATCTTACTTTATAAAGCTGATCACCGCCAATCACATTCCATTACATGTTATTTTTTGATGTTTGACATTTATTATTTTGATATGGTTTGATAAATTGCTCAATAAAATTTGGTTTCTTTATGTCCTGTATGGATTTTGTAATGGTACCCCTTCTACCGGACAATTGTTCAGCTTTTCTATGAATGAGAAATTCTTCACATATGATACTTTCAAAGTTTGTGTATATTTGTCAGAAGATAGAAAAGTAAGATTAAAATCAATGAACTATTGATCCTTCAGATACGTGTAAAAAAAACTTGATATCCCTATAGATTATCATCGAGACTTGTGGTGATGGTGGTGGTAAACGTTAGGGATGAGCTGTTTGGTTCGATCGGTTCGGAGTTCAATTCGAACATTGGCCGTTCGAAAGTTCACGAACTTCGAACTTTTCTGCGTGTTCGCCGTATGGTCGCCCACAATGCACCACAATGCACTTTTCCACTGGCCTGAAGCTTGTAATTGGCTACAGCCTTGCACCTGACCACAGGTCAGGTGCAAGACAGGTGCAAGACTATGCCTAATCACGGCTCAGAGTCCTGATTGGGCAAATTTTGCTCAATCATGGGCTCACAGAGCTAAGTCCCGCAGCACACTATATAAGGCTTCACACAGTGCTTCAGCACGTGTTTTTGAGAGGAGATTGTTGTGTTAGTGTGTGTTCTCACTGCCAATCTGCCACCAGCTATTGGGGCGTCTCACTTCTACAAAATATCTGGGAATTGTTGTAATCTGTGTGTTCTCACTGCCACCAACTATTTTGGGGGTCAGTCATTTCTACAAAATATCTGGAAATTGTTGTAATCTTTGTATTCTCACTGCCAGCAGCAATTGTGGGGGTCTCATTTATACAAAATATCTGGGAATTGTTCTAATCTTTTTGTTCGAGTTCGAACGCGAACACGAACCGAACTCAATGCAAGTCAATGGGACTCAAAAGTTCGATTTTTAGAGTGCCCTCCAAGAGGGCAATATATGCAAGATATTTGCCATAAAAGGTGTATGGGGGTCCGGGTAGTGCCCTGGGGGACAGGAAACATGGACAAAAAGTTTTAAAAAATACGTTTTTAAAGGAACAGTGAGTTTTCCATAAAATAAGGGTTAAAAATAAAAACGAAAAATTCCTTCAAATATCGTGCCTAGGAGGTCCCCATAACCTGCCCGTGAAGTGGTGGATTTGTAGGATGTATAGACCCACACAAGACACCTAGCCACCCTTAAGGGGTTAAAATGCACAGGGACTGGCTTCTATCCTGTTAGATGAGGGAATATATTATATGTATAAAGCAAGGTATATATGACAATGGATATTCAGAGACTCTAAGGACTCAGCTTGTATGCTTTATGATAGACATTTTCACGTTGTGTTACTAATGCAGAAGCAGCAAGCCCTTCCACCACGCTTGCACCAAAACTATAGATCTAGCACAATAATAATTGTATGCTCACATAGGCCCTTCGGGAGAGGTACATGACATACAAATACTGGAATATTACGTTTAAATCTAAGGAGTGTGATAAAGATTTTATTAAGCCCTTGATGACAAATGACGTAACATCTACATCGTTAATGATTGGCTTTACAGAGCCCTGGTCCTTAAGGGGTTAAACAGCATATCAGAGGAAAGTAGAAATGTACACTTCTTAAAATTCAGAAGCACAGTGTTCATACATGTGCAGAAGCCACACCCAGTCTGCAGGCAATGTATCAAATTCATCAGACCAGACTAATTAGAAGCACATGTTATTTTCAAACACTATTTAACACCTGTTGTTTACGCCGTTTGAGAGCCCTGCTGTAAGCAGCACATGTCATTTAGAGGTGAGAATCTTTGCACCTAGACATTAGGCAGATTGTAAAGCATGCTTTCCTTGTAAACTAGAAAATCCACATCACCCATTGCAGCATTTTAAAGATGAAACACACAGGCGGCGCAAAAAATCCTATGCAAGCCTTATGCACAGTATGCCAGGGGTCTCAAACTCACGGCCCCCCAACATGATTTGGACTACAAATCCCAGGATGATTTCAATGCAATACATGGCGAGGGAATCCTGGGAGTTGTAGTTCAAATACATCAGGGGCACCAGAGTTTGAGACTAGAGCCCTGCTGCGAGCACATGTCATTTAGGGGTGAGAATCTTTGCACCTAGACATTAGGCAGACTGCAAAGCATGCGTTCCTTGTAAGCTAGAAAATCCACATCACCCATTGCAGCATTTTAAAGATGAAACACAGAGGCGGCGCAAAAAATCCTATGCAAGCCTCATGCACTCTAAGCACATGTAATTTTGAGGTGTGAAAGTTTCAGAAAAATGTACACATGTGCAAATATTTTAAATAAAGCCAGAATAATTTTATGACAGTCACATTTGTCTGACAAACAGATAATACATTATGCTGCAGCATGTGTTGACATATGTTGGTAGATGTATGTAATGTGTGTTATGTGTATGTAACATGTTTATGCTATTATACATACCGCTTCTTGACGACGTACACAGTCCGTCCATTGCTAATCATCGCCCACATGCGTGCCTTCTTGCCCCGGGTAGTTTTTTAATTCAATAATCTAATAAACCGTTGCTTATAATATTCTGCAGTAAAGAGTCTCTTTATTTATAGATTTTTTTTAGAATTTTTTAAGCATGTTTTATACTTTTTACAATTTTTTTTTTTCGAACTCGAACCGAACACGCCAAAAGGTTCGAGGTTCGCGAACTTTCGAACGGCCAATGTTCGAATCGAACTCCGAACTGATCGAACCGAACAGCTCATCCCTACCGCATACTGTGTACAGGGACCAGTATCATAGACCCAAAGGGGATCCGTGACACCAAGGTGGCCAAGGTGAAGTAATTTCTGGATTAGGAACTTCAAACCATTTTCAAAATGCTTGTGGAAGAGTTTTACATACCAAAAACAAACATGTTGTGGATTCTTTGTGACAAGTTGGACTTCGTGAAGAGTTCAAAGAAGTGCATCCACTGGGTTCCCTGTTTGTTGAACGCAGGACGAAAAAAACTGCTTGAGTTAACTTTGTCAAAAAGTTCTTCATCACCTTCGGAGATGGGAAGTCTACCAAGTGCAAAGCAATTGTCACTGGAGTTTTTTTTAATGATTCTCATTTTGAGAAGTTGAAAACGACAGAAATCTCAATGTATCCTTCCTGGTAAAATCCTTTCTCAAAAAGTGAAAAACCATTAGAGAAAATGAGAGGAGATTGGTGGCGATCATGCTGCATAAACAAGCTTTCTTTGAAAAAAAAATTTCTTCAAGATAGCATCATTAATTTTGACCTTACTTTTGGACCTCCCCTTCAATATATACAGTATCTCACAGAAGTGAGTACACTCCTCACATTTTTGTAAATATTTTATATCTTTTCATGTGACAACACTGAAGAAATGACACTTTGCTACAATGTGAAGTAGTGAGTGTACAGCTTGTATAACAGTGTTAATTTGTTGTCCCCTCAAAATAACTCAACACACAGCCCTTAATGTCTAAACCGCTGGCATCAAAAGTGAGTACACCCTAAGTGAAAATGTCCAAATTGGGCCCAAAGTGTCAATATTTTGCGTGGCCACGAATATTTTCCAGCACTGCCTTAACCCTCTTGGGCATAGAGTTCACCAGAGCTTCACAGGTTGCCAATGGAGTCCTCTTCCACTCCTCCATGATGACATCACAGAGCTGGTGGATGTTAGAGACCTTGCACTCCTCCACCTTCCATTTGAAGATGCCCCACAGATGCTCAAAAGAGTTTAGGTCTGGAGACATGCTTGACCAGTCCATCACCTTTACCCTCAGCTTCTTTATCAAGGCAGTGGTCGTCTTGGAGGTGTGTTTGAGGTCATGTTGGAATACTGCCCAGCGGCCCAGTCTTCGAAAAGGGAGGGGATCATGCTCTACTTGAATATGTCACAGTACATGTTTGCATTCATGGTTCCCTCAATGAACTGTAGCTCCCCAGTGCCAGCAGCACTCATGCAGCCCCAGACCATGACAGGCTAGGTTGTGCAAATTGGGTATTCACATAGGCTGGCATTCACTGTGTTGCATTTTCAGCAGAATTCCAAATTTTCTGAAGCCATTCTCTGGTGAAATTGGTTACACATGGCAAAAATACATCAAACCAATTAAAGAAAAGGTGAAGATGTCCTTTCACCTCTTCTCTCAATGGTTTGACGGCCGTGGATATATGAAAACAACTAGCCAATCAGGGCACCTGTTACACTGATTGGCCAAAAATGTTAATATGGACATTGTGATTCAGCCATGTTTCCTGAACCCTAGGCATAATGCAGTCTTGAATGTCTCTCATCAAGAACTTTGATAGCACTACAGTCTATGTGGAGCACAGCTAAGTTCTTAGTGACGGAGTCAGAAAGCCTTGCAGTGCCTTGTGCATGTATCAAACACTTAGTGGATCCCATATGTAGATAGAGGTAGGAGGCAACAGAATGCCCTGAGGAGTTGAGGTAAGATCTTATGACACAAGGAAATAGTGCCAAAAACTTCCAATGGCATCAGAAACCATGTGTGACTAATACAAGTCAAAGTGTGTGAAGGGGTAATGTAAGAGACATTGGAATTTTGTAGAGATATGCATTCGTTTCGGAAAAATTCGGAATTTGGAACAAAATTTGATAATTCATAGTTCGGAAGTACTTCTGAATAATGAATTGATACAATACGAATTTGAAACGAAACGGTATATAACAAATTTATTTCGTTTTACACTGTGTCATCATCATAAAAGAAAATGTGAATAATTGATATCAACTATCGAATTTGAAATGAACTATCGAATTGATATTAACTATTGAATGTGAAATGAACTATCAAATTGATATCAACTATCGAATTTGAAATGAACTATCAAATTTATATCAACTATCGAATTGATCTTAACTTAAAATACAAATAATAGTCAGCAAAGGACTTTATGAAACAAATAAATTTTGTTTCACTGGTTAATTTGACTCAAATACTAAATCTGTGACACAGCTTAAAATTTAACCCTAGCTTTTCTTTTAACAGCAAAATTTGATTGATTGGGGTTTTATTTAGTGATCCAAAATTCGAATTGATATCAACTATCCAATTTATATATGAAATTCAAATCGATTCAAAATTTCAAATATATCCAAAACAAAACGAAGCTAAATATGAAATGAAATTAGTTACGAAATTCCGAAAACCAAATTATTTAAAAACGTAACGAAACTAAAGAAAACAAATTTTTCAGCCATGCACGTCCCTAGAATTTTGCATCATTCCAACTCAATTTCCATGGGTACAGCAAGTGAAAATATAATAACAAACTGAACTTTATGGGACATATACAGCTTGGCTGCGTATATCAGGCTTATCAGATAATTGTACAGTAGAATCAAGGTGAAGAAGATAAAATTTGAAGGCCGTGAGATTTTAGAGGACCACATGCCTTCACACCTGTTCATCCTTAAAGGTTTCTTCAGACCTATTAGTTAATAATTTAGTAGTTGTGATTACTACCTTATATACAGTAAATCCCTTGTTAAACCTCGGAACAGGAAAGCAGTCTGAATGCATTTTTTGTGTTGACCATATTAAATAATAAATGCAAGAAGCATCCTCATTATAAACCCTCTAAGATTGAATGATTTGCGGAAATCATCAAATCATCCAAGTAAGAAGAAATATGAAAAGTATGGATTCTGTCGTGAAAGTATTATTATTTTTTGAATGCTTTACTGACAAGGATGTAATAACATGGATAGATTTACCACAGCTTCACAATTAGAATGTAAAGAGCTCTGCTGTTTCCAAATATTTAACACTTTATCACGGTAATATTATAACATTGAAAGCAGATTATTGTAATGAAAATTGAACAAAAGACATCACATCCTCACCGGTGTTGACAAAGTGTGATTCTAGGAACGTGCAGTTTCTGAAATATGTGTTCAGGGAAGTGACGTCTTCAAAGTAACATTTTTCAAACAGGGAGTCTTGGAAAACGACAGACTTAAATTTCATAGAAATGAACCTGTGCAGAAAACACATTGTAAATTAGAATTGAAAATGTGCAAAACTATAATTTAGCCAACCGTTTTGATGGCTTCCTCTCCACATCATATTATTTTTACATTTGCTGTTTAACACCATAGTAATTATTATATATTGTATTATCGGTAATAAGAAATTAATTACAAAATACAATGAATTCAGCATTCACCGCAGGGTCCCCGAAGTGCAGCGAATGACCACCGAATGCATTTATAAAACCGCTGCAAAACCACCGAATTGATCCTAAAAAACGCCGAAAAAAAATTGAATCGATCCAAAAAATCACCGACAACCCGGCAAATTCATCCAACGAACCTCCGCAAAACCGCCGAATCAATCCGAAGAAAGCCGTCAACCCATCGAAGAGGGACCCGACCAGCCGCCGGAAAAAGCCGACGAACCGCCGAACAGGGCTGAGGAAAAAAAAAATGCAACTTTTAAAACAGGTTTGCCAAAAAATGACTGTACGAAAATGCCTGGAAATAATTTATAATTTCTATGAATAATAATAAAAATGTCTGTTACAGTTAAAAAAAAAAAGGGAAAAAAAATTACTCAGAAAAATGCCTAAAAAAAGTAATTTTTATGTCACCGCCAACTGTACAAGTCTGTTATGATCTGGGGTTGCTTCTGTTGGTTAGGTCTAGGTTAAGTAAGGTTATGTGCCCAAAAAAAAAGAGGTCATGTGACACCCTGAATATACTGAATGAGTAGGTTTTTCCATCAATGGGTTTTTTCTTCTGGTGGCACAGCGGGCATATTCCAAGATGGCAATGCAGTCTCAAATTGCGCAAGAGTGGTTCAGGGAGCATGAGACATCATTTTCACGCATGGATTAGTCAGCATAGAGTCCAGACCTTAACCCCATCGAGAATCTTTGGGATAATGTGCTGGAGAAGACTTTACGCAGCGCTGCGACTCTCCATCATCAATACAAGATATTAGCCACAAATTAATGCAACTCTGGACGGAAATAAATGTTGTGTCATTGCATGAGCTTATTGAAACAATACCATGGTGAATGCGTGCCGTAAACAAAGCAAAATGTGATACAACAAAGTCTTAGAGTGGGTGACATTTTTTGGGCCAGGCATTGTATACTTTCCTTTCTTAATATGCCAAGTAGATGGAAAATACCACCCACATATGTTGTTGTAACACTTAATTGATTAGTTTTATTTCCTTCTCTAATTTCAATTTAATTCAGTTCTATATTGAAGCAGTTATGACCACTTTAAACTTACTCACTTACCAGCTCATTCCCCAGTTACAGATTAATACTTCCATATGTTTGTGCTAATTTCTGTTAGTTGAAACAAACTAAAGTGGAATGTTCTTAATTTAATAAAAAATATTGTGTTTATTAATATAATGTAATTTCCTGGTTCCAAAAGTATAAATATTAGAATTTGAAGTAGATACCTATCGTTTACGAAGTCTCCATTTCTGTGGATCTGATTTTCCAAAGTAAAGTTGAAGACGTAGTTGGATATATTTTGTCCATTAAAATTTTTAACTCTTAAGGCATATTCATCTTCTTGGAGATGTCTGATAACGTCAGAGAACCAAACTGACAAGCCGTAGTACCTGGGAAAACACAATAATTACAGTGTCAGCTTTATTACCTGTGCTGCTGGTGTGATCTCACTACAAGCAGCAATCCAACACTTCTGTAAGCAAGATCTCACCACAATCTGTAGACCACCACTTTATATCACCAATAATCATCCACCATTTCTGATGAAAGCCAGATAAAGACGACACAGGGCCCTAGTCAGGTTAACAGTCCCACTCAAAACTGATAAAAGTCTAGAGAGTAACAAAATTCTTGTGTGGTTGTCTTTTGTCTGCCTCTCTTTCCTTGTCCCTTTCGCTTTTCCCTCGTTGCTTGCCCTTGTGCCACTTACTTCAGTGTTTTACTCCTTTCCCCTTCCACCGTGTGTTGGTCCTTGTCCCCTTTTTCCTCCAGTGTACTTGTACTTGTCCCTCTGCCTTTCTCCATTGTTCTTGTCCTTCTTCTCCTCCCTTTCCCCAGTGTCCTTCTACTTTCCCTCATCACTTCCCCAGCGTCCTTCTGCTTTTCCTCATCACTTCCCCAGCGTCCTTCTGCTTTTCCTCCTCACTTCCCCCAGTGTCCTTCTACTTTTCCTCCTCACTTCTCGATCGTCCTCATCTTACTCCCTTTCCTACCACTTCCCTTTGGTGGGGAAGGAACTTGCTGCCTCTCTGCCACCCTCACACAGGCAGCAGCACGCTAGGACGTGTTATTTCCACTTTTCGGTTACAGCGTGCATCTTGCCAGACAGACGGCGAGTGTGGAGAAGGAGAAGTGTGGCATCTCCTGCAAAGTAGGTGAGGAGCATGGTTTTAAGTTTTCTTTGGCACCACCTTGCAGAGGCGCTCCATTTCCTTGCTTGTCATACGACTCTGATGTGCAAAAATTCGGCTTCATGGGTGTTTTTTCCAGTCAAATGTTTGGTCATAGTGGAATAAGTCCTCTGGATCTATGTGAGCAGTGCTGTAGCAATATGGCTTAGGGAATAAAAGTATCTTTATGGACCCACGTGGAAGCTCATAAATTATACATCCAGAAGGCGTGGGGCAGTATTACGATCTGCATGCTAAAACGGGGACACTAAGGAGGAAAACCTGCACACAGCTGATTGCTAATGTTAGCGTTAAGTATGTGATAGGGCCCATGGTGCTTTAGTCGAGCCCACAATTTGATAATTTTTCATTTTCCATTTATTCGTTTACCCTTCACAGAAATGATATGAAAATATATGGACACTGTATGAAGTTACTCAGCTCGCTCAATTTCCAACAGGGTCTGCTTTATTACGTAGTATACATGAGGTATCTACCTTTGAACGTGATAAAGATGCGCTATATTTTCTATTTATGGGTATTTGTAGTGATTACAAAAACTACCTGCAAAAAAAATTACAAACAGAATCAAAAAATAATATGTTAGAATGTATAATGTCTGCATATGGAAATTGCAACAACACCTTGTATTTGTACTGTACAAGGATTTTCAGCAATTACACCCCCGAATCTTAGCCCTGTATAATAGTGAGTGACCCCAGAGGGTTTACATGGAATGATCACCACCTCGTGACCAACCTTTTTAACCGCGAGTAAAAAAAAGTCACC
Source organism: Leptobrachium leishanense (assembly GCA_009667805.1). Taxonomy (NCBI): domain Eukaryota; kingdom Metazoa; phylum Chordata; class Amphibia; order Anura; family Megophryidae; genus Leptobrachium; species Leptobrachium leishanense. The sequence goes on from RXON01004881.1 coordinate 13,979, forward strand.
GGATTTTAAAAAAAGTCTATTTTATGTTGAAAACGTAATATAGTCGAGAATAGTTTCAAAGAACAGCAGTGCTGTTGTTTGAAGCAGAAATCACTGAAGTTTATACAAACGAAGGTATTACCGTTCTTTGAAGTGAAGATCCCACTACAAACAATGGTAGTAGCATTATTTAATACATTTTCACAGATTTTTGCTAACTTTAACCCTAATTTTTTTTTGGAGAAAGTATTTTACCAGGAAGGCTACATTGAGATTTCTCTAGTTTTTACGTATGTCCTGGGTGGCGAGTATGTACCAATTTTCACCTTGACCCTAGACTAAGCCCAATTTACACTTTTTTTTTTTTACTAGATTACTATTGTTAAATTTTAATATACTGAAACTGCTGTGAACTTCTATTCAAACAATGATTGTACTGTAAGATACTTGAAAACAAGAGAAATCTCAATGTATCCTTCCTAGTAAAATACTTTCTCAAAAAAAATTTGAATAAAACGTGGCATTTTTCACTTCAAACAACAGGAATGTTGCTATTTGAAGCTAATTTTGACCATTTTACATGCTCGTTGTGAAATAGCCTTTATTTTTTAAACCCTGTCACTTTTTTACTGGGAAAGTCATCCAAAAGGTGCCGATATTACATTACGGTACCGCCCAGAGCTCTTCTTCAGTCGTGAGCTCTTCCTGGCTGTTGTGGTGCAGTAATAAAGTTTTCTGAATATTTTTTTTTCCAAAAAGGGTGGGGTTGCTCCTTCCAATTACTTTGGTTATTTAGATCTTATTTCTCTATGAGAATTTCAGCTCAAAGAAATCCTGCTTTAACAATGAGCGTAGGTGGGCTTTATACACCATATTTTGTTTTCTTTATTGTTTGTCATTGCAAACTTTGGTAGCGAAGGGGTTAAGCATTTCAATGTGAAATTACAAATTATCAGCAAAAAGGTAAAGTGTGTTACGAAAAATGTTCATTCATTTATCATGCTGTTGAGTGGACATATTCAGGTGATTTCAGCTTGCCTGGTGTTTCCAAAATTATACAAGTGGGCAATAATAGCATAACTACATGACAGAAAGGGTTAATATAGCACAATATGATGTGCATTTTCTACAGAGGATACCAGAGATTTATCTGTGGCTGGCATTAAAGTGCTGATTGCTGAATATCAGACCATTGATATTATGCTATGGTTTTACAATGCCTTGTTCATATGAGATTAACCCATTGGTGCCAATGGGTGATTTGAGTTATGTGACAGTATTGACAGCATTAACCCAGATCTGGGTGATCTGTAGCATAGTACAACTTTTGGGAGGGGGTCAAAAATTGATTTTTGACCTTTTTTGTCAGCTGCAGCATTTTTCAAATTTTTTAACATCTTTGCTGCTGCCTGATCATTGTAATGTACAGTATCAGGGAAAAGTTTAAAGGCCTTTGTTTGACTGTGTAACTTTAAAAAAAAAACTAAAATCTGTACACCGAGGGGTGGGGGTACCTTTGTGTTCGTAAGACATCGCTGAACGCATACATTTGTATTTTATTGCAGTATATTTTAGCATATTAAACAAGTAAATTTCCTATTTTCTCAAATTGTTTTAGATTTTATTCATATTACATTATATTTCAGATATAAATCTTTGATGTGAAATGAAAGCCATATATCTTCTGAACAAAATTATATATAATAAGCGTGGGTGCACTTAATATGAAAGAGGTAAATTATGGTTGAACAAACGTATAACTCAAATTCTAGGTTTTGTTTTGATCAGAACTTGTACAATTGCCTATGCCCTTAAGGGGTTAAACAGACGACAGTTATTTCATTATATCCAGTCAATTTTTAAGAGTCCTATTGGTTATGTGTAGTAGAATTTAATAAAGTTTGAAAGTGTACCATCGCCCTTCTCAGCTTGCATGTAACAGGGCTGCAAATTCCCTAAGTAAATCCCCTTAATAAAGCCTTGGCTAATTCTCCTAACAGTAAGATATGATAGAAACATTTAAATACGTAAAGGGAATCCACAAGGTAGAGGAAGGGAGTATATTTAAAAGGAAACAAAATAGCAAAACAAGAGGACATAGTCTTAGATTAGAGGGGCAAAGGTTTAAAAGTAACATCAGGAAGCATTATTTTACTGAGAGGGTGGTGGATACATGGAACAGCCTTCCAGTAGAAGTGGTAGAGGCCAAAACAGTAATTGAATTTAAGCAAGCATGGGATAGGCATAAGGCTATCCTAAACAAAAGATAAATCCAGGTAAAGTATCCATGTAATTGGGCAGACTAGATGGGCCGAAAGGTTCTTATCTGCCGACATTTTTCTATGTTTCTATGTTTCTATGTAACTCACCCGAATGACAGAGTGAGCCACACCACCGTCAGCTTGATTGTGTTATCTTTGACAGGATAATCAAAGCACCTCATAAAAGTTATCCATATCTGTAAAATAATAAGCGACACCAACAGGTATGTCAGTAAAATGATACACCGCATCACAAAACGATACATCACGCATCAGACAAAGATACTGGTAAATAGAAAACTGTAATTGTGAGGTTTTGTATTAATTAATTTGCAAAATGAAGCAGAAATAGCATCGGTGTAGGAAGGATCTATATCTCCCGGGATTCATTGTCTTCTGCTGCACACATTGAGAAGACTATCTATTATTCACATTGTCAGTTTTTACCATCCTGTTCTTTATAATTAGTTCTTTATTCATAAATTTATTAATTCATTCAATTCATAAATAAAGAGTTGCATTAAGTTGACAACAGCCTTCAAGTGAAAAACAGTCACTCTTTAGTTCCAGCTATGAGGCTCTATTTCAGGTGAGCAGGTAACAGGGAGCCGTTCATATGTAAATGTACCTCAATACAGAATGCACCTGTATACATGTAACATAATGACTATTTCCTACATATTTATTTTCTGTTAATCTGTATATTTGTGTTGTTTTTTTAATATCTTGCATTGTATTACTTTGTATTTCTGTAACTGTAACACTTCAATGTTCTTGAACCCAGGACATACTTGAAAACGAGAGAAATCTCAATGTATCCTTCCTGGTAAAATCCTTTAGAAATAAATAAATAAATAAATAAATAAAATGTGGAGGGAGCAGGTAACCCTTAGGACAGGGATGTCCAAACTCCGGCCCCCCAGATGTTCCTGAACTACAACTCACAATCTCTGCATTAGATGGATGGAGAAGCATGGGCGTTGTAGTTCAGGGACATCTGGGGCGGCCGGAGTTTGGACATCCCTGCCTTAGGGGCTCCACATTAGAAGTGAAGAGCTGTATTAGTGTCTCAACTCATCTGGTTAGTAGGGATGTGCATGGCTGAAAAATTTGTTCCATTTAGGTTCGTTTCGTTACCTTTTAAATAATTTCGTTTTCGGAATTTCGTAACTAACTTAATTTCATATTTCGTTTAGTTTCGGATCAATTTGAAATTTCATATATCAATTCGATAGTTGATATCAATTCGAATTTCGGATCACTAAATAAAACTCCAATTAATCAAATTTTGCTGTTAAAAGAAAAGCTAGGGTTAAATTTTAGCTGTGTCACAGATTTAGTATTTGAGTCAAATTAAACAGTGAAACAAAATTAATTTGTTTCATAAAATCCTTTGCTGACTATTACTTGTATTTTACGTTAAGATCAATTCGATAGTTGATATCAATTTGATAGTTTATTTCAAATTCGATAGTTGATATGTATTTGAAAGTTCATTTCAAATTCAACAGTTGATATCAATTTGATATTTAATTTCAAATTCGATAGTTGATATGTATTTGAAAGTTCATTTCAAATTCGACAGTTGATATCAATTTGATAGTTCATTTCAGATTCGATAGTTGAAATCAATTTGATAGTTCATTTCAAATTTGATATTTGATATCAATTATTCAAATTTGTCTTTTATGATGATGACACAGTGTAAAACTAAATAAATTCGTTATATACCATTTTGTTTAATTTCGAATTTATATTGATTCGTTATTCGGAAGTACTTCCGAACTACGAATTATCAAATTTTGTTCCAAATTCTGAATTTTTCTGAAACGAATGCACATCTCTACTGGTTAGTAATAGGTACCATCCTATGGAGTACATAGTACTTCAGGGATACTTGACAGAACCCTCTGGGAGATCATGGAAGCAGGTCCCGCAGGGTGAGCAAATGGGGAGTTTACGTCCTAAATCTACAAGAGGATGAGCTGGATCGTGCTGTCCTCTGCACCATGCAACCAGAGGTGATTAAGAGTTATTACGTTTAATGGACCCAGTTGATACTTACCAGCTCTGCTGGAATAGGGTCCAATGTTTTTTGAGCTATGAGCTATTTAAGGTAAACTTCCAGTGCAACTTGAGTTCCTGCATCAATTTATAGTGAATGCTAATGATACACATTGGGTAGAGATGTTAATATTTGTAATTTGATTTTTAATTTATCTCTATACAATTATCTTTCTGTATATAAAAAAATTCTGACTTTGGGAGGTATAAAGACTAAGAGTAGTTTACTTTTACTTACACCATGGAGCTCTGTGCGAACCCTGACAAAGCCTCTCCTGTACCAGGTTCCTGTATCAGACTCAATTTCTATAAGTTCATCTATCTGTTTTGGAGTCTTTATCCTGTGAACCTGAAAAAAAAGAAAATACATTAAAACTGGTTTGTAAGGGTAAGAATGTAAAAAACAAAAAACTAAATCCAAAAAGTTAGAGTGCACTCACACAAGTTAAAGGGACACTACCACTTAAATAACCTGTAACTAGATTATTTGTGCATTACAAACAAAACCACTTTATAAAACACACGCTGCTGTGTTTTCTTTGTAGTAATTGAATGTAAAAAAATAAAAAATAAAATTATCTCCTGTTTCCACTGTCTGTAATTTCCCATGATGCAACATTTACCAAAATCTGTGCAAAAGTATTACTTTACTGTTGTGGCTTATCTTCTACAGTATTTAACAGTCAATGAGGTGGAGGAGGGAATGTTTGGATAAGGTGGCAAGAAGCTATTGCGAATTAGATAAGCGAAGGCAGCTGAATGAGATATGACAGGGAGCTTAATATAATTATAATCTACCCCCTGGTGATGTCCTTTGAATACATCCCACACAAGACAGTGATGTGAGTCAGTGATTGAACTATTCCCTCAATTCTTTGGCCATTGTCTAAAAGTGAGGAGCAAGTGACAGAAAGACACTATGGGGAGGGGGGGCAGTTTACAACACAAAAGATCACACAATGGATGCACCCAGTGACACATATTGAGTAAAATATTTTCTTTACAACATACAAGAGAAAAACAAAGCACATATGAGATATCAGCAACGTAAAATAAACACAATAAGGACATTTCATTCTTTGGTGGTAGTGTCCCTTTAAGATTTTGTATACTTTTGTTTTCATCACATTTTTGGCTTAATGTGTTAGACTGAATATATTTGCTTTAAATGTAGGAATTAAAGACTAGCCTGGACCTCTGGCGATCCAGGGAAAGGGCACAAGGCGCATGTGTCCAACCTGAACTGCCATCCCTTTATAGGAGATACAGGACACCCATCAGTCCTTAAGAGGTTAATTTGTTCTAATGCAGTACTATGGACCTCTTTTCAATTATAATGCGAACAATGCTGCTGCAATAATTCACTTTCTCATTTCTCACTGTGGAACATTACTGTGCGTGGTCTGTCAGGTGTCTTCTGAGCAGCAGGAGGAGAAACCCTGCACATTTTTTTTACTTGTGAAAGTTTTGTCAACAGCTTGCATTTCAGTACAATATTACTATTCCTTTTTCTTGCTTAAGTACATGAAGTTATATTTCAATATTTCAAGCTGCTGACTTCTTTTGACTCCGTTGAAACAATTTGTGTCCAGTCAGTTACTATTCTTCCTTTTAGGGATAGTCACAGCAAAGTTCTGTGCAGAGTGATTGTGATGAGCATAGCCTGGGGTCCTGCATCCCCTTTGCCTGTCTTTGTTATGGAAAACCAAACATCGGCTCTTGTTGATACAGTGCCCGTCCAGCACTTGATTCTGGATCCACCCCGGACTGAACTCTATGCTTAGATCTAATATTGGATTTTGTTATTCTGGTTATTTGTGTATTTTTGAGTTGAATTACGTATTAAAATTAGGATTTTAAACATTGATGTCAGAGATTAATACTACACTAATGATAACAAGATAAGGTTATAGGTCAGATTTTACATTTTTCATTTACAGTTATATGCAGTGTCTGAAAGCTGTCTGGGATTTCCATTTCTTTTATCTAGTCGTTATCGTTGCATCTCTTGCAGCAGGAGCAACCTGCTGAATTCTTTCGATAAGAGTGTAATACTCATAAAGATAATTATCATTTAAGAGGCAGGATTTAATCATTTGATGACATTTCCCCCTTGGATTTCTCAATGTAATATATACATATGTACATATAAAAAAAAGGAAAAAAAATACAGTATATATATATATATATATATATACTGTATTTTTTTTCCTTTTTTTTTTAATGGGTTTGCTGGAGTTCTATATGCCTCTGTCAGAGATGCCTTGATATTGGTGTTGATGATGATAAATACGGAGCTCCTGCAGAATGAGAATTGGGTGCCTGTCAGATCTCATCTAGTTCTATGCGTGCTGTCAGGTAGGAACGTCAGAGATTTCTCTTCTTTCTAATTTCCTCTTCAGTTCAGTTGATAACAATGCTAATCAGGTGGAGGACAGTGTCAAATTATATGAGGAGCTACCAGCAATCTAACAATCCATTAATTCAGTGGTTCTTGAATTAAATAAAGAAGATCTGATGCGCACATTTTGTGCTTCTGGTTTTTATGCTTTTAGTTTTCTAGTCATTAATTATATGCTTATACTGCAGCAGGAAATATCAGAATAAACAATTTATACTCTGTCTGTCTGGTCCGCCTTACTGGTGTATTAAGGGAATACGGAATTACAAGATAAAAATGGTACAGATAAATATTAATACAGTATAGCAGTCTGTGTTTTTTTTTTATTCTGTAGATGCCTTTTGAACATTGCACCCTGGCCACTAATTATTTTAAATTCTACTTTCCAACTCTGACAGTTTAATGGTATATGTTTTATGTCATACATGTCTGAACATAACATGATGTAATCCCACATGTGGATCAATACTAGACAAGCAGCCCACTTGTTAGCCTATCACTAAATTACAAGAAATATGTATCCGACTTAAATAAAATTAAGAAAACATTGCTTTCACTTAATATGCTGTATCTTCTATCCTGCTTCAAGGACAGTAAATTATGTGCAATTAATCACTTCACTACCGATATCGAGTATATTGGATCATCAAAGCACCTGCTTGTTCCCCCCGTTATAGGACACTATCACCTCCTTCAAGCTCACGTTAGCGCTAGCTTAAAGGAGGTGATAGCGCTCCGCACAGATCACTTCTGGTTCGCTAACTGGTTTATACTGAGAGTTTACTGTACTTTGCGCTCGCTATACTTAACATGGGGAGGGCAAAGTGTAAGAAGAGATTAACTAGCGTTAGGAGCACAAGGTCCTAACTCTAGTTACGAAGAGCTGTCGCTAACCAAAAAGTTAACAGCAGCTCTGAGCTGCTGCTAACTGATTCCACTGCTGCAGAATCAATTAGCAGCAGCTGGAAAGCACCCCCAAAAACAAATGCTCCCCTTTCATCCCGCGGCGAGAACGGCAGCCCAATCCATCACCTTTGGCTGCCGGGAGCAGAGGAAGACTGGGGGGGGGGAGTCCCCAGTCTCCCTCTGCGATCACTCCACCGACCAGCAAGATCTCGTGACCAGCAAGATCTCGGTCATGTGACCCGGCAGGAGAAGCCTCCATGCAGTCCTTTTGACAGCATGGATGGGATGCTCGGGAAGGGGCTCTAGCGCTGTCACGAGCATCTGCAAACCTTGTGGCCGCTACGGGGCAGGGTACGGGACTCAACGCCTGCCCCGTAATACACTGGTGAAACCGAGACGCAAAGGGGAAATTAGCGATCACTAATTTTTCCCCTTAGCGTCCCGGTTTTAGCTCAGTGGAACTGATAGGGCCCATAGAATTTACTCAATTTAGTCTAATTCTCCAGCCATGGAAAGAAATTTAATTTATTGTAAACAAAATTCATTTGCAAATGCACTCCAGAATATGCCCCCAAAGTTTTAGCATCTTGGCATGACAGGGAGAGTGCCAAACCAGTTTGAACAACTTAGAATCTGTTCTTTTTTCTTATGTAGAAAAGAGCCCAAGCTGTACTATGATGTAGTAGCTTTTTTTGTCCAGCAGATGGAGCCATCTGCCTGTCAAATAGTGCATACAATTTGAAAATGTGCTTTTATGATTTTCAGGTACATTTTCACTGTATGACTACAACAAATTTGTTTTCTTTAGGTCCACTGAGCCTTGGCAGTGGTTTTATGGAAAACAACTTGGTATAGTGAAAGGTTTTAAATTTAAAATTTTTGTTATAGTTTCCTAAATTCATGCCAATTATAGTTACGAGACTTACCGTGAAGACTTTTTCTGGCTGCCCTCGAGCTCTCATGTTTGTGTCATGAATTTGTTTGAGGATCATCCAAGCTTCATCGTGTTTTCCTATCTAAAAAAAATTAACATTTTAAAATATAATAAAACACTCTAACAAAATAAAATATCTGAATATAATATTTAGTTTTTTATAGAGTGGGTAAGTCAAATAAAGAAATTTGAGAAAGGGTAAAGGTGTATTATCTCAAATATTAAAAATTAAACATTTTTTACACTAAATATTTTTTCCAAAATTGCATATGAGTCACCTGCACATGGCTCCCAAATCCAAAAACAGTTGAATTACACAGCCTGCAATCAGGAGTGCTCCATAGGTCCCAGGGTAACAAACCACACAGCAATTACAATGAACAAAATAAACTGACTAGGCAAAATCCCATTGCGTTCAGGCACCTTTATTAATTAAACTGTGAAATGTTTCAGCTGACTGGCAGACTTTCTCAAGCCTCAATTAGACTAATCCTGACATTGGTGGTTTAACTCCGTTTAAATTATCAACAAAAATAAATCGCTAAAATTTATACAAGTATTGAAAAATATTCTTCCATCATTATCATTAAAATCTACACTTATGTCAGACCTCTATTAGTCATCTGTTTCATCATCCAATTACAATTCATCATAAAACCAGTAATTGGACATTAAAATTTGCAGTAATGTGTCAAGTACAGTTTTTTTTAAATAATGCTTTTATTGGTTTTTGCAAAAGACAATATAAAAATAAAACACAAAGTGAAGACAAATGTAAGCAAACTATCAATCAAGAACTACAAAAATCCCCAAAAGCATCTTTGGTTAGAGCAGACCATACATCAGTGCAAAGGAATCAGGGCCAGACCAGTAGACAAAAGGAACCACACTCAGCCTCCCTCCCATAAGTCCTCATTTGCTGAACGCAGGGCCCAGCAGCACACATGACGCAGCGGTCCCGCAGCAGAATACATCACAGGCTAAAAGGGGTCAATGGAGTGCATGTGTGCAGAGCCAACAGTGGAGCACAAAAAAACCGAAGAAAAAGAAGAAAGAAAAAAGTATAACGTCAAAACAGGTATCCCATGGACAGCCAGTGAGATTGAGATAAGAAAGACAGCAAACGGCCGACAAAGGGACAGAGAGGGTAAGAAGAAAAACAGCGACAGGGTGGAAAGAGGCTGAAGGAGACGAGGTGGAGGCAGTAAATAAAGATAAGTAAGGGAGGGGGGAGAAGGTCAGGGACAAATCTCCTGAAGGGGGACAGTCAAGGAGGGGACACCGTGCACCAAACCCGATCCTCAGCCCGAGAAAGTCAGAGGTGGTGTGTGGTGCAAACATGCCCACCCAAGGGACCACACCTTCTCAAAGTGAACAGAGGTTGTGTATGACCACCGTCAGTCGCTCCATAGTAAGGATGTACCAGATCTTGGCATCGATTTGAGCCCTGTCCAGCGGGGGACCCTTCAAAGTACGCGCCAGGCACAGTCGAGTAGCCGCGCAAATCTGGGAGATCAAGTTGTTCGAGCAACGAGTCAAGGTCAGGGGCTGGTATGGGCGGTTAAGCAAAGCTGTCCAAGGGTCAGGCTTCAGCCAGACCCCTAAACAGCGGCCAAGATCCACAAAGACAGCCTCCAGGAGCGGCTGTACCCTATCGCAACTCCACTATGCATGAAAATAAGTGGCCTCCTCACCGCACCCGCAAAAGCACTGCGTCAAGGCCCCCATGGCGGAGATGGGCCAGTCGTCGAGGATGAATATACCAATAGACAAGACTTTATAACAATTTTCTTGAATGGCCGTGCAGGCCATAACCGTGGCGGAATGGTCCCAGATCTCCGACTACTCCTCTGGCTCCAAGGTCTCGCCCAAGTCGGTCTCCCACTTGAGAACATGTGTCAGGGGATGCGGGAAGGCCGCCTGTAAGAGGTGAGTAAAGTGCAGAAATCAAAGCCCCTGACCGAGCGGAAGACCTACAGTGGAACTCGTAAAAGGTCTGAGATTGCGGCGGGCCCTCCCAGGTCAGAGCTGATGCAAAGTGGAGCAGCTGAAAGGCTCGGAAGAGTTCCCTGTCCGGGGGCTGGTACTTTTCCCTGAGCGCAGCTAGAGTAAGCGGGGAGTCCCCTGCCATAAGGTGTTGCAACTCCGTCAGTCCCCGAGCCTTCCACCATAAGAAGGCTCGCAACGGGCAGCCTGCAGGAAATACAGGGTTGTAAAAAAGGGGCGTAAGGGTCGAAAGACTCGGGGAGAGGTGAGTGCGGGAGTGACAGCCATACCACAGTCTCAGAGTATGCTGAAGGGTGGGACTAATGCACTCCACTGGGAGACGGGTACCCGACATCCACATGAGTGAGCACAAGGGTGTATCACCCTCCAGTGCCTGTTCGAGCTGAACCCATCTCTTCGGTGCGGCCGGTAGATTAATATGGGCCACCCTGTAGTAGGAAAGAAGGTGAGGGGCACCCATCCTGCCCACCCATCCCACCCCACCGACGGGATAGAAAAGTAGTAGAGCGGGAGAGGTGGCTCCGGTACCCTTGCCAGACAAAGCCATGAATCGCCCCCTGAAGACGGGAGAGGTCCAGTGGTCTGACAGGGATCGACAGAGTGAGAAAATAATACAGCAGTTTCGGAATCAAAGTCATGCGAACCGCGTGGACTCTACCAAACAGAGAAAGACTAGGGTCAGACCAAAGAGCAAGCAAGCGATGGAGCTGGGGTAATAGTGATCCATAATTGGCCGCATACATGCCGTCAAAGGTCGAAGTAAGATGAACACCAAGAGACTTCAGGGAGGACCTCTGCCACCTGAAAGGGAATGCCATCTCAAGGTGGGTCACTTCTTCTGCTGTCAGGGAGAGGTTAAGGGCCTCGCTGTTAACGTCATTCACTTAGCCGGATACAGAACTGAAGTCTCACAAAACCGTTAGCACTGTCGGTAAGGTGGTCAAGGGGGACGTCAGAGATAAAAGCACGTTGTCTACAAACTGTTACGATCTGGACTGGTTCTGTACCTCTGGCACCCCCTCTGGTATAGGAACTTTGTACGTCTTGCATTGGGGATGCAGGTTTCAGGACGATACTCTCCTCTCAGGTTCAAGTCCTGGTCTTCACCTGAAGACACCTTGTATTTAATTGAAATGGGTATATAAAGAGACTACACCCTCAGAAGGGTGCGGTCTCATTCACTTCATGTTATGTTCTAGTTGGTTGCAGTCCTGCTTTGAGGATCTCCTGTCTGTGCCTGAGTTTCAAGGAGTTCTAGTTTCAGGTTTATTATTGTCAATATATTCCTGCTTAGTTTTGTTTATTCTCTGCCCCTGTGTTCATTTAGGTTCCCTTCTGTGCTTTCCGTTTTTTCCTTCCATCTAGGTTAGTCCTTTTGTATGTGTCTTATTTCTCATGCCTCCCTGCTGCTTTCTGTATTAGGCTCTCCTATCATTCCCAGCCATTCATCTCTTGCATAGCCCCTCTCTGGTTCTCCCCTCTGATCAAGTTTATTCCTTTTATTAAACCCCCTCCTGTTATTTGGTTTTGCTGTTCTGGTGTAGCCTATTGTATTAGTTCTGCTCTGCATCCTTACTTTCTGTATTTAACCCTGCTTGTGCCCCGGTACCCTGTATTGGTATATTATCTGTGTATTTGGTTTATCCTTGTATTTGGTATCATAGTTTTTAAGTCTAATGTCCTATGTCTGTTTAATTTGCTTCTGTGCTGTATCCCTGTTCTTGGTGTAGCTTCAGTATTGTTTATTTCTAAGGAGACTTACAATAAATATCATTATTATATATAATATCTGTATCGTGACTCACTGCGCCGAAGGCTCACATCCATCTGCATTCACGCCAAACCCACCCCCCCATCGTAACACAAACAGGCTAATTTTAAACTGCTCCCCTCCTATCACCAGGCCTCGAATATCCGGCATGTCGCGAACCCGGCTGGCCAGAGGCTCAATGGAGAGGGCGAACAGCAGAGGCAACAAAGGACATCCCTGTCGCATGTGTCAAGTTCAGTTTAATGGCAGGTGTTGTTATTATTTCTTTTCTCAACTAAAAGTTTATTATGTGTGTTATTTTCTTGTAATTGCTTGGTGTTTTTAAGGATTATATTAAAAGAAAAATCACAAAAATTGTATATTAGAAGAAGAAAAATAGAGCCTAGGAAATACTTCAAATAAATGGCTGCCTTAGGCCAACGAGGAGTGGTCACCCTGGCAACCCTTCTTCTGCCTGTAAGGAAGTCATGGACACATCCTCCAGCCAAGGACCCTGGCAGGAGTCGCCCAGGACCCCAGGGAGGTACCTCCCACCCTGAAGCCACTGGCCATGGATGTCACACCCTGCGGCCCCTGCAGAGGATGGATCAGCGGCTTCGCAGCAGGATTTGGAGGAGTAGTGTGTTGCGCCACCTGGAGTACTGGTGAGTGATGCCGGGAGCAGCATAAGAAGTTTTGTGATGATAAAGTTCAATGATTTCCAAACGGAAAATTCAAACAGAGGCAGGGCAAACTTCATCAATGAATTTTGTCCAGCCGCTGTTTGAATTTTACTTTGCTAAATGGCAAAATTTATCATCATTGCAACAACTGCGATATTTACCATTGTTTGTCACAATGGTAAAGTATGGTGACTAGTGAATAACCCTAACGGCGTCTACGTCCCACATCACTAATAAGTATGAGAAAAACATGGGTAGAACACAGTATAATCTTGAGGGTAACAGTTGTAGCAGATTTCAGCACCCCAGCTGGGTTACATTTACTAATACAGTTCCCCCACCACAGATCTTTCATGTCTTCTCCGGCCCTTAGCCAAAGCTTAAGAATGGGTGATAAATTAAATCTAACAATGGGTACAATGAAAGAGCTGTTATAACATTCCTCAGACTTGAGACAGAACTCACTGCTGGGGTAAAACAGACAGAGTTTAGCACCTTTGTTGCTGAGCCATTTCACCGCTGTGTGCTGAGCTCATTTTAACTGCTTTTGCTCATCATGTTTAAATGCGATTTGAAGCCACGTTTTATTATATGACCCAGACATATTATATATCGTTCTTTCCGGCAGACTCAGCAGGTTCATAATATATCATTATTATATGTATACGTCATGTCCTGCCTGAATATTATAACAGAAAATGCAATAAAATTTGAATTTTCAATAATTTACAGCGTGTAAAGTGTTTTTCTCACATTTTATCATGCAAGCATTTGCAGTTATATTTCCTATGAGTTGCGCTTGTTAAAAATATTTGAAATGGGGGACTCGTTAAATTTTTTTGTGGGAAAAGTACGTGATTTTTAATAGAAGCAACCCATAGAAAAATCGTTAGTGCAGCATCATTGTTCACATTATAATTGAAATGGGAACAATATTGCTGCATTAATAAAACAAAAACAAAAAAAACTGTTTATTTTTTTATTATTATTTTTATTATATTATATTTTCATTTTTATTTTTTTTCCTTTACAGTTAACATGGTCATGTTTGGTATCATTGGAAAGGCCATGTTATGGGTGTTCTAATGATACCAAACATTAACCCCTAGCTACCATGAATCAGGAGATAGGGGGTTCCAATGAACCCCCTATCTCCAACATTGGTGGCAACTAGGGGTTAACTCCAGAACTGACGTCATCCCGGAAGCTTGGCCGACATCCAAGATGTCGGCCAGCTCCGGGAGGGGACCGCAATACGGCGCCTATTGGCGCCGAATCGCGATCCAGCCCCTAAGGGGTTAAAGCCATCCACTGCTTGGGAGGGCAGGCTGTGCCCTTCCAAACGGTGTCTGGCCTTTGATCGTGCCCCCAGCTGATCGGGAGGGAGAGAGGTCACCCTCCCCTTCAGGCACCTTCCCTGCACTGTCGGGGGGGGGGGGGTGCCATGCGCGATGACATCTAATACGTGCCGTCATGCCCGATGCGGTGTCCCGGATGCTGGGCTGACATCCGATCGCTAGCTGCAAAGGGAGGACACGCTCAGCATCCTCCGCAACGAAGTGGTTAATATATGAAACATATGAAGCAAATATATACAGTGCAAGGATGGTCCTGGAGACCAATGGAAGATGGCACCCTGGTGCCTCCATTCCTCCGGTGATCCACCACACCCAGCCATAACCCAATCCATTGTTTGAGCATTAAACAATAGAGTGCCATGTAATCACAGCTTCAGCATCAGACTGTCTGGATAAGGTAGAAAATGGATAACAGATAGCCCAAACACACAACAGTCTGATAGAGCAGCAATGTTTTGCAAACAATGACCACTCAAGCTTATCACAGCTGTAAAACCTATTCTTTTACAGAATGGTGGGGGTTGGAAGGGTTGCAATGACACACACAGTAATGATAAGCATTAATAACAGTAACATATAAACATAGGCAATGACGATATTAACCATAACAATATTAACACATAAACACTGACACCATGTACCCTTAAAGGCACAGGGGGACTTGGACACAGCAGAGTTTGGGGGGGGGAAATATGACATATCAAACCCACCATAACCCACAGTGTCACATCTCCAAAAGGAAATCTTGGGCCCAGGTACCCCTAGTTCCAGGTGACTACTGTCACAACAGTTATTACAATAATTTCTTTCTTGTTTCAATATAATGTGTATCTCCATTATACCTAGTATGTGTTAATGATGAGGACTTCCCAAAATTTGGCATGTATCTTTATATGTGAAGAAATAACAGTTCCCATTATGTCAGCTGAATATTGTATAGAATTTAAAAAGAAAAAAAACTGTGACAATTCTAAGGCATGACAATGTGATATGTTCATTCCTTACAGTTCATATTCCTTTTACATTCACCTTACGGTGGTTCCCTATAAATGACATAGTAATTATAAGTTGTCACGGACCTGACATCTGGCGCTCCTCAGAGAGCCACAAGGAACTGACTCTGCTCCAATTTTAAAGACCATTTTTCCTTTCTTTCGATTTTGCATTTAAATACTGTCTGGACAATCTCTGTATGTTATTACTCATGTGATTTTATGAAGTGTGGTGTATTTAAAATGTATCCTCTATTGTGTGAGTGCAGATTCAGATGTAGAAAACTGTATGTATGTGATTTGCTCCAGTCTCCATTTTGCCCAGCCCAGCATGGGTCCAAAGGACAAAGGACCTCATGGCCCCAAGATGGAGGATACAGCAAACCAGCTGATTTGAGGCCTTTCCAAAACCTCATCTGCCTAATCCCCTGGACAATGGGGGAGCCTGAAAGGGACCTGATAGGGAACAGGAGGCTGGGAAAGGAGCCAATCAGTGCTGGTTGTGTGGGTGGGGGAGTTCTTAATCTGTGTGTGTGAAGTTGTATAAATGACCCTGTTGAAACCCCATAAAAGCAGTTCACTGTTTTAAAGCATACAGCCACGTCTGGTGTCTTCATTTCAGAGCTACAATCACTATTGCAGGAGACACTCAGCGGTCTCCTGCATCACCACTCAACCCAGGAACGGGATCCCCAAGGCAACACCGCACCATCTCTCCAGACGCCGGACCAACGCCATTTCATCCTCCAGGCCGCTCGAGACGCCGAGTGCTGTGCCACTCGGTAGTCGGCCCGGACGCCATCAAAGGGGGGGGGGTCAGATAGAGCAGGACCGCAGGCAGACTTCCATCCCGCCACATAAGTATATTTGTTACTATTTTCCATTTTGAATAGAAGAAACTGGACTTTGCTTATCTTACCTCCAAGAGGAACCGAGGGCTTTCCGGCATAAAAGTGAGAGCCACAACAGCAGAAACACAAGGCAGTGCACATACAACGACAAACACTCTCCAACTGTGAAACTGATAGGCAGAGCCCATGCTGAAACTCCAACCTACGAAAACACAAAACAGGAACATTTTATTCTATTGCATTTAAAACATCTTACACCATAACTCATAACACATCTAATATTGTAATATGTTTTGAAATTAGTTTTTCTCAAATTGGTTCAAGAGATCTCTACGTTGATTATTTGACTTAACACATTTGGGGTCCATTTCCAATCTTACCATTAAGCTAATGTCATGAGTCTTTACAATGATAGCTCCTTGGAGCATAAAGGCTCCAAGCAGCTATCACAACTGAGCTGCAAGCTTTGCTTCTCGCTTGGAGGTTGTTGCTCCTTACTGTAAATTCTTGACTCCTATACGTTTTATACTTTGTAAAGGATCAGTTAATTTGTCGCTGCCTGGAGCAAGTCCATGGCAGCTCATTCTCCTCAAAAGTTGCCGTTATTCAGAAATGCTGTTGCAAAATCAATTAACACATTCAAATAACCCCTTACGTCAGATTCCACATTACGAAGGTCGGGCCCATATGCTGCTTCCTCTAACTGCGAGCAGTGGAAGACTGGGTACAAACAGTTTGCAATGTACTTCTGCAGCTCCTTCCATGATTTCTGTACGACCCCTTTCAAGCAACCTTGTGCAAAGCTCCTGAAGGGTTGGTCTTTGCTCCATGAAGTCCTATGGACTTCACGTACCAGTGGCATTGCGTGGCTGCTGGTTTCTTTAGTGGCTCTCTACTATTACTTTAAGCCGCTGATACTAGCTCGATTGCAACCCAGCCTCTGTAACAGGGGGCCACTAAGGGTTATTTTTGCCCGTAGCGGCTCTCATTTACCTAGTTGGTCACAATCGACCCTTGGTGCTTGATTGCATTAACACCCAAACCTTGATTTACATATTTTCATTTCGAAAAAACACATTTAAGCTATATAATATTTGTGTGCATTAACAATGCCAATTCAAATTCATGCCAGCACACAGCAAAAACCTAAATGAGCATCTCTATCCCAGACATTATATTGCATTCTAGATATCATTAAATGCATTGAATCAGGGAGTGTCGTTACGTGGTCTGAAACAATTCTGTATAGGCAGTCTTATTTATTTATTTATTTTATTTATTTATAAAGTATTTTACCAGGAAGGATACATTGAGATTTCTCTCGTTTGCAAGTTTGTCCTGGGTTCAAGAACATTGAAATGTTACAGTCGTTACAGAAATACAAAGTAATACAATGCAAGATATTAAAAAAAAAACCAACACAAATATACATGTAGCGCTGCTTTAAAAACACTGTATTCTGGTGCATTGAACTATTGCTGCCACCAGAGGGAGACAGAGACATTGTGGACTATGCTGGACAAAACCGAACTACATTTACCATCATCCTTTGCGTGAGGACAGGAAGGGGGTGGTACAAGGAAGAGGAAACAGATCAGCAGCCTCGTGCAAGGCATGGTCAGAGTGAGCGGAGCAGTGAAAGGTGGAGGACGCACGTTGGAGCTGTCAGGGATCGCAACCAGGCCGGAGTACAGATGCTGTCTTACTGGTGCTGGAGATCGGGACAGTGACTGTGTTGAGACCTACCTACGCAGCGCTGAGAGGTCTGGAGGACAAGCTGGATCCGGCAGGACCCCGAGTTAGGAGACCGCGCTGATCGATTGGGAGTGCAGGCGGCGGATCGTTGTTCCAGTTGCTGAGATTTGGCAAGCAGGGAGCAGATTCAGTGGCACGGAGTCCCAGTACACAGCGGAGAAGTTCTTTTGGCCGAGGCATCGAGTGCTGGACAGTTTCGTTCACCGGATTGGTGAGAGGCCTTCAGGCCACAGTTCCAAAACTGAAACGCACGCTGCAATATTGTTTAAATTCACAGGGCCCCAACGGTGACTAGTCGAAGATTGTTTTTGTTTCATTCACTGACCAGTTGAACACAGTACCCGGGTACCCTAGACAACACATACATATTTTTGAGCTATTATTCATGGGACTTACACTCCAGAACTGAGGGGGTTAACTGGTCTCTTTTACCGCCGCGTGTTTTTCCCGCGTTACGAATTCTTGTCATTCAAATACCGTATATGCGTATTATATGCTGCTTTATTGGGATCAGTAAAGAATATAATATATAAAAATTCACAACAGTGCTGGTGTATAGTTATTTCCTAGTGCGGTGAGACTATCCCGAGGTTTATTCAGCGGCTCCTTCAGGGGTGAGCGCTACATACATATTAACAGAAAATAAATATATAGGAAATAGTCATTATGTTATATGTTTACAGGTGCATTCCGTATTGAGGTATGTTAATAGGGAGTGACTTTAGACTGGGGGAAGATTTGATGGCGTCTGGGAGGTTATTCCATAACTGCGGTGCTCTGTACGAAAATGAGGATCGAGACACTTTCTTTTTGTATTGTGGTATTGCAAGTAAGGTGCTGGTCCTGGATCAGAGGTTATAGGATGAGGGAACTGCTAGGGGAAGCAGTCTATTCAGATAGGTTGGCAGCTACCCAGACAAGCTCTTAAACACCAGGTTGGAAAGGTGAAGGGTGCGTTTAGACTCCAGCAACGGCCAGTTTAGCATGTCACAATGGTGGGTCATGTAGTTACATTGTAGCGCAAAGCGGCAGAAAGAGTTATACAATGTAGTAAGTTTTTTAAGGTGCGTTTGTGGGGCCGCTGCATACACTACATCTCCATAATCAATAACTGGCATAAGAATTTGTTGTACAATTTGCTTTCTTACCGCGGGGCTCAGGCAGGATTTGTTTCTGTTTCTGGTTCCTAGTTTGGGGTAAAGTTTAGATGAGAGTTTTTTGCTGTGGAGGCCAAAGGATAGATCTGGATCTAACCACATACCTAGATATTTGAGAGAAGTGACTGTGGTCAGTGTGCCATTTGATTTTATCCCAACACATTGATAGGGAGTTTGTAATTTATGTAGTTTAGGTGCTGTTCCAAAGAGCATCGTTACAGTTTTGTCAGTATTTAAAAAGAGTTTGTTGTGTTTGATCTACTTTTCTACCTCTGTGAATTGTTCTTGCAGCACTGCCTCCAGCTGTGGATGATTTGGTTTGCTGGTATAGATT